>JAJJMA010114631.1:0-12689 GCA_023529015.1 Papaver nudicaule | reverse complement strand
CTTTTCAGAATTTTGATTCTGGTTGTTTGCAGGAGTTACTACCGGTGCACTAGTGCAACTTGTGGTGTCAAGAAGCGCGTCGAACGATCCTGCGATGATCCAACAATCGTTGTTACAACGTATGAAGGGCAGCATACACATCCAAGTCCTGTAATGCCGAGAGGGAGTGCAGCAGCTGCTGGATTGCTGCAGTCAGAGATGGGGGGATGTGGTTTCGGTTCGTCTATTGGTATGCCGATGCGAAGCCATCTTTACCCAAACCACCACCACCAACAACAACTACCACCGTATTTTCGTAACTTGGCACCGGTGAATTTTGGCAGTGAGACTGCTGCTAATGCTGTTACTAATGCTAGTTTATCTGAGAGCCGTCGGTTTGGCACCTCAGCGTCGTCACCTAAGACTAGTACATCTTCCTCATTGCTCAGGGATCATGGGCTACTTCAAGATATTGTTCCATCTGATATGAGAAAGAATGAATGAATGGACGAACGAAGCAAAACTAGCTAGTATTTTTAATCTTCTGTATCTCCCTGCAGGTATGTTATTATACGAACTTTTTTACCAACCGAATCGTGCTTAATTATACGGAGATTATTAATATCCTTTTAATGAACGAACGATGTCGAAGATTAGAGTACCCTTTAGTCTCTACTGCTACATTAGAAGAAAACTTTGCTGATCAGTAGTTATTATTCATATGGATTTTCTCTCAGTATAGCTATACTATACTGCATGTAACATGACTGTTTCATTTCATCATCAATGGAGTTAGTATTGGTTTCTTTTGTTGATTCAAATGACTACTAATTTAGAGTCTTATTGTGTTCTTTCTTTCTTTCTTTCTTTCTTGCTTTCTTTGTTCTTTGCATCTGTTTGATATGTTTGTTCTTTTCCTTCAAGGAATATGCACTGACTCTCATGGTTACTATAAATGCAACTAGCTAGGGTTAGTTTGAAAGGGATTATTAGGGTTTCTTCATAGTAATTTAAGTAATGCAATGACTTTTTTTTTTTTACTTTAACTTTTTTGTGTGAGAATCAACAGTAGGCACTTATGGGAATGTTAGACATTTAGAATAATTTTGGGGACTTGATTTTGTTCCTTGTTTGGTGTATAGAGAAAATTTATGACATTGTGGAGGGTATGATTGTTGGGAATTGAAGTGGTGTAAGTAAATGTCAGTTGCCTGAAATGTGCATATGCAGAGTGCAACTTGGAAAGAACAAGTAACTACTACTACATACCCCATTTTGTGTGCTGTTGCTTTATGTATTTCTTCTTTTGTGGTGGTTCATTTTCTCATTGAAGCTTTAGATTCATTTCATGGTGATGTGCAAGGGTTTTGTACGTATTTTTTTCGTTAATGGTGGGTACTGAGAGATCTTGGTAGAGAGATATGATAGTAATTGCTTCAAGTAGTACTTGCTATATATGCAGCATAGGAGTATGATGAATGTTAAATTTGTAGGTTTTAAAGTCTTTGTCCATGTGACCATGCCTTTGCTTAGAAAATCTGCCATTTTCTTCAATGCTATATTTATATCTGTTGATTTGCAGTAGTTTTCATCTGTTTGTTTGTTTCTTTCTTGTATAAGCAACTCTTCAACAACTTGATAGGAAATGCATTATGTGCATCAGCAATTATCACTACTATATATGCATTTTGCACTTTACACATAGAAGACAGGGTTGAAAGATATTATGTTCTGAGAAATTTCTCACATGTATACTCATTGTAAGATGAATCCAATGCTGACCTCCCGGAGAGGTGCCAAAACCGGCGAACCTGATTCGTACTAGTATTCTTTTCAATGCAACATGTAGAACTCTATTTGGGCGACTTGAAGCATACATATGGTACATACAGTACTCTAATGCTATGTTAGATCCTATTTATGCGACTCTCTTTGGAAAATTAACCAGTTTGCTGTGCGAGAGGCTTCCTAGCGCGATAGAGAATTTGAGTTGTCAGACTACAGACGATTTTCAAAAAAAAAAAAGAAAAGAGGAAAGTTGAGTTTCTTCTACCCCATAGCAAGTCATTCAAATTGGTACCCAATTCTATGCAACTTTTTGTTAACACCTTTATTTCCATTGATATAAAGGTGTTGGATTGCATATTTTTCGTATTTTTACAGTCATGCATCACTCAGTACTGTCATCTATATATAGACTTTAGCCCAACAGCATCTAATACCCTTTGCGTTTAACATACATGTAAAAATTGTACGACATATGCAATATGCCTGGCAAGGGCACCACCACCACCACCACCACGTACAGTACATTAAAGGGCATTATCATAATTGGTTTGGTCAAGACTTGAGCTTAAAATTATATGTGTATGTTCAAGCTTGAACTCACGTCATTCACATACTAGTTGAAACCACAAGCTCGAGATTTAGCTAACCTCAGTTAATGACATGAGGAAAACTATCATACATGAATTCACCACGACTTGAATTTCATCCATATGTTCAGCAAAATATTTGCCATGATCTCATCAAGTTTCTGCCCCGTCTTACCTATTGGGCTCAATTTGCAAGCAAGGGTATCTGTTGGGCTTTGCAAAGAACCGAGACCAAAAAGTCCAGTCCAAAACCAAAAACAGCCAAAACAGGGCCAAAGGCCCAAAGCAGACAACATGTCTAATTAAAGCCCATCAAAACAGAAGAAAACAACAAACAAAATTTTACCTAAATCTATAGTACGTTGTATCTTTAATGTGGCAGAACGACTGAACGAGAGATATAGTTCATGATCTAACCTTTAAGAAGTTGTGTTGAATATTTTGCAGGACCCAAGCACCAGAAATTGGTGACTACAAGTACAAGGTATTCACGTTGGATATCGCTTTCATGTTCTTTATTCACCAAATTATCAAAGACAACAGTAGATGTGGAATTCGGTAGAGAAATCCGTAATAGGTGATATAAAGGACAACATACTACAACTCGAATGGGTAGCGATCATTTCCCTTAAGAAGGAGGTTTTGGGATATATTCAGTTTTTTTTTTTAATCATGTTCACGAAGCCAAGGACCCCGCGAAGATGTTAAGACGTACATATCAAATCCAAATTGCTATGATCTGAAAGTTGAAAAAAAATACAAATGGTTATGGTTTTTATTATGGAGGTTCTGTTTATAATGATAATAACTGCCAATAATAAAGTCATGATGTCATATGCCTAAGTGGTTAGTAGTGGTCATACCTTGGCAAATTGTTATCACATTTACTTATAAGATGTTCTTTGTAGTTGTATTAGTAGCGGAGTCTAAATGACATCCTTGTTTTTTAAGTCTAAATGGCATCCGTTGAGTGAGAAGAAATTGATATTTGCTTGAGTGAGTATTTGAAGTTCTAAGGATATTCATCTTTGTTAGCGACTAATTAATCAATGAACTATCAAGTTTGAGGTTGCTAACTTGACAACGATATTAACATAGATCAACAATTTCTCCCCTCCACTTAATACTGGATTAGTATTAAGTGGAGGGATACCTTTGGGCCGCATGTGTTAAGCAAATATTAAATAATATTAAAGCATGTATCAACATTCAACAATTTCTTCCCTCCACTTAATACTGAATAATATTAAATAATATTATTTAATGTCTTATTTATTTAATGTCTTATTGTCTCTGCTGGTCATGTGGGGTTTGGGATACCTTTGGGCCGCATCAAAGCAACATCACCAGGTGAAGTCAAGTGTTAAGTAGAATAATAAGTTACGCCATTTCTTTATCTTTCTTTGTCTTCTTCTCTCTTTCTCTTCTCTTCTCTTTTGTGTTTTGGAAAGAAAAACTCAAACCAAACCATGACCTCAACAGTGAAGAGAATCTTCATTTCACACATAAACCCCAACCCTAAATTCTCTTCTTATTCTCGTCCAAGAAGAAGTATATCAATTCCTCCTTTAAAATAGCTTGGACGAATTGGAAAAACTATTTTTCTCATTGGATCATCATTAACGCATGAGGTCCAAGAACAACATAATTGTCTCATTCTCAGTTTCCAACCAAGAAGAAAATTTAGTAATATTATTCAATTCTTGAATTTCAAAAATTTCATTTCTTGTGCGTTCAGTGATTTCAAAATTTTCATACAAATTTAAAAACTTGTTTTTGTTTTTATAAAACACTCAATCCCTTATATATATTGGTCGATTGACATGAAAGGTTGTATTAGTAGTATCACGGCAAAATCACAAAAAGACATTCTCTTTATTATAGTAAGATTAATATTAATAGTAGTTTGTTCACGCTCTGTGTGAACTCTTATTTGGTTGTTGAAATAAAATGTCTGTTATAATAATAATAAAATAATAATAACAATAATAGTAATAGTAGTAACTAGTAAGCTTTTGTAATTAATAGAGATGAAATAAAGTTAAAAATACATGCATAAAATCATAAATGTATTTTGTTTTGATATCTCTTAACCAGGATAAGATTAAGTCCAAATTAATAATAATAATAATAATTTTTAAATTTGGAACTATTGTTTGTTACAATTGTAGGAATGTAAATGTCTTTGATATTAATAAAATTTAATGATAATAGTAAGATTTAGTAATTAATGGAGATGAAATCTGAATATCCAAAAAGGTTTAATAGTATATGGATAAAAATCATAAATATATTTAATGTATTATGTTTTATCCTATATAAATCAATGTTTCCGCCTTTCATGTCAAATCTTTTATGTAATAGTATTTCCAAGAAGAATATTAAAAATGATGAAATTCATCAACTCAACAAGTTGGCCACTCATTTTAGCGATATTCATTTATCAAGTTTCAACTCCAAAAGAATTTGTTGATGGAAGAATGATTTCGAATGTGGTGAACAAAGCAATAATCAAAACTATTAAGGTAAGGTAAGACATAGTTTGCATTTGTTTATACAGTAATCTGATGCTTCTTGGGGTGTTACATATTGATTGATATTTATGCTGAAGGTTGACAAAGATGAGATCATCGATTGTTATGACATCTTCAAGCAACCTTCTCTTAATCATCCTTCGCTTTATAACCATACAATACAGGTTCAACACATACTTAACTTATATATATATATGCACAATAATATGTTTATGTTTGAAACTCTAAAGAGAAATTGCTTCGTTTTTATACGTTGAACAGATAAGACCAAGTATGTATCCAAAAAATTTAAGCTTAGATAATCTTGGGACACTTGAAGTTACACAAACTTGGCATAAACATGGAACATGTCCACATGGAACTATCCCAATTCGGCGGAATATTGGAAAACAATACTACTCAACATTTTCACGTAAACAACGTCATCCAAAACATTCTCACAATAAGAAGCCTAATACCTTACAGCAAAATGGAATTACGAACGGACATGAGGTATTATACGTCATTGTTTTTCTTATGAAAATTTTTAGTAATTTTTTTTGTTTATATATATAGTGTGGTTGTAATAATTTTGAAAATCGTGTTTTCATATGTGTTTAATGACTCCTGTAGTACGCGACAATTCAAGTGCGCGGAAATTTTCTGGGAGCACAAGCAAAAATAAATCTTTGGAATCCGGTGTTGGAATCACCGCATGAAATAAGTGTATCTCAAATCTGGGTTGCGGCCGGTGACAATGATGATCTTAATACTATTGAAGCTGGATGGGAAGTAAGTTATCCATCCACAGTTATGTTTATAGAATTCAAGTTTTAATTTGGTATGATTTTTTGCCTTAATTATTTCTTTTTAATTAGGTGAACCCAATCTTGTACGGTGATTACCAGACAAGATTCTTTATATTATGGACTGTAAGTATATGTGGTGGATCAATAACAAGAAGTAATTACCACTGTCATGAGGAGAAAAGATATATAGGAACTAATTCTACCGAAAGTTCCAAAAGTCGTATATTTTTCTTCAGTATCATTTACTCTTTTTTTTTTTGTTAGACCAATAATTACAAACAATATTGCTACAACCTTGAGTGTCCTGGTTTTGTGCACACATCCTCGGATATTGCCCTTGGTTGCAATTTTACGGAAATGTCCACGTTCAATGGAGACCAAAAAGATGTCACATTCAGTATCCACAAGGTAAGAAGTTGAAATAATCAAATTCTTGTTGGCATCGTTTTGCTAACTCTATTCAGAAAATTGACATTAAATATACTTTTGCAGGACCAAAACAGTGGAAATTGGTGGATACAAGTACAAGGTATTTCTGTAGGGTATTATCCAAGTTCTATATTCACCAAATTATCAAAAATAGCAGTAGATATAGACTTCGGTGGCGAAATCTATAATGAAAGATATAAAGGACGACATACTACAACTCAAATGGGTAACGGTCATTTCCCTTCAGAAGGAGGTTTTGGAATATCCAGTTTTTTTAATCATATTCAAGTAATTAATGAAAATAACGAAGCCAAAGACCCCGAAGATGTTAAGACGAACATAGCCGTAACGAACCCAAATTGTTATGATTTGAAAATAGACAAAAGACATACAAATGGTTATAGTTTTTACTATGGAGGTTCTGGTTACAATGATAATTGTCAATAATAAGGACATAATGTCGTATACCTGAGTGTTTTGTAATAATCAGCAGTGATCCGACTTTAACAATTTTAATCACATTTTTGTTAGATGTGTTATATAATTGTATTAATAACGAAGTCCAAATGGTGTTCACTGAGTGATTAAAATCGAGTTGAGTGCGTATTTAAGTTGTAAGGATAATTGATCATCTTTATTAGCGATTAATTAATCAATGAGCTGTTAAGTTTGAGACTTCTAACATGACACTGATGTTAACAAAGGTCTCCAACTTCTCTTATCACTTCCATTTTATACTAAGCACACATGATTGATACAATTTACATTTTAATAACCAATTAGATATAATAATTCAGTCATCCTTAAAATATCTGATTGAGGAAAAAAAAAGTAGACCATTGTTTTAATGTTGTGTAATCAAATAATAACATTTTTATCCATTTGCAATGAAAGTAAATGATTGTCCATATCGAATTGCAAACCCTATTCTCTTTAAACAAACTCCCCCGACCTTGGAGTCATGACATTACTATGCATGACTTTCAGTATTCTCTTGAGGATCCCAACATCCTTTGAAGCTATAAATCAAACGTACAAAAAGGGAAGTGTATAAAGGCATGTCCGTCACCACAACACGCTTTGTTATGTTTCGATATCCTACCTGAGGAAACTTTTAGTACTACTTGTCCGACTGTAAACAATAACATGGCATACCAAAGTTCAATTCAAAGTTTTTTCATTCATTCCACCTAAACTTTAGGTAGATATTGAAAAGTTACGTGTTGATTGATCAAGTCGAAATGACAAAAGTTTGTTTAGCTACACAATTTCAGATCGACTTCTGAAAATATGTTTTAAATGAATTGAATGTAATTTGCTGCGAATTATACTCCATCTTGCGTAGAAACTCCAAGGTAGTTTCTAGTACATGAATGCTAATACTGCAGCCTTAGAATCAGTTTGTAGAATCACCTTAAATTGTCTCTATTCAACAACCCATTCCAAAGCTCTGATTGCAGCCTGAATTTCAATAATAAAATTCGTTACCATCCCCAAACCTCCAGATTCTCCACATATGAATTCACCATAATAGTTGCGCACAAGAAAACCTTATCCAGCACATCCTGAATCACCACTTGGAGCACCATCACAAACAATAAAATAATTCCTTCATCATGCAATGAAAAAGAAACAAACAATGTGAATAATACTCTTCATTTTCATGTCAGTAAACTGGAAAAACCTCAAAATCTGCTTATCATATTCAGTATTCCACATCTTACCCTTCAATCTTATTTCACATTCATGTGTTCTGTGGAATATCCTATGTTTGGACTTGTTACTATCTGGTTGAATATTCTCAAAGTAAACTCTATTTCTAATGCTCCATATTTCAACCAATATGCGTGAAAGCTACAATAAACCAATTATGTGGTGCACTTAGAAAGAGAGAAATTTCTAGAATTTTCTTAGTAAGACAAAAAAAATGAAACTAATGCGATTTATATATGGTAGAATTAATACAGTTTGTTTCGATGGGCTCTGACTATTAAGGACTTTGAGGAGGTGATTTTTGAGGCTATTTTGAATAATTGGGAGTTATAACAAGGTATTTGTGGGTTCTCAATCGATGAGAAGAAACTAAAAGAGAAAATATATTTATACAGGAGTAATAGGGTTACATCCGTAGATTACAAGTAGAGTATAACATAAATATAATGCAGAATACAATCACAAAAGCAAAAGCCATAGGTAAAACAAGCTGTACAGGAGGTGAAACAGGCTGTACATGAGGTAATTCTGCACATGCTCTAATATTCCCCCTCGTTCCATGCGGGTGTTGACAGACAATAAGCAAGGACACAGTGAAAGAAAGCGGTTTTTAGGGAGAGATTTGGTGAAGATATTTGCAAGTTGATCATTGGAGGAAACAAAACAAACACTATGTAGACCTTTCTGAACACGTTCTCGAACAAAGTGGTAGTCTATTTATATATTTTTTTCATCCTGCCATGGAAGATTAGATTCATATTTAAGTAGGTAGCACCTTAGTTGTCACACCGAAGAGTTGGAGGAGTGCGAATTGGAGTCCGCAACTCATGAAAAAGAGACTCAATCCACATAATAAGTTCAGCTGGAGCGGTTGCCAATACACGGTATTCAGATTCATGCTTGATTTAGAAACAATATTTTGTTTTCTTGCACTCCCGGAGATAATCTTAGGGCCAAGGAAGACACAATACTTGTGGACCGTCGATCAGTGGGATCACCTGCGCAACCCGCATCTCTAAATATATACTGCGAAGTTAATATGAAATTTCAGTGCTGGTTTAAGAAACATATCATACGAGGATGTGTCTTGAAAGCATCGAAGAATCCGTTTCACAAGAAGAAAATGTGCAGTTGTTGGAGCGTGCATAAATTGACACAATTTGTTAACAACGAAGGAAATTTCAGGCCGTGTAAGAATTAAATACTTTAGACCACCTACAATACTACAATAAGTCGTAGGATCTGTGAGTGCAGAACCACCAGTTGGATGTAGATCGCTCGAAGTGCTAAAAGGAGTTACAACAGTCTTAGCACCATGCATATTAGCACGACGAAGAAGGTCGTCAATATAACGCCTTTGAGAAAGAAAAAGACCATTATAGGTCCAAGTAGACAATTGACCCATATCCTTTAAAGAAAACTCACGGTGAAGAGTTGAGATAAGTTACTACAAACATGACATGTTGGATCCTGTAAGAATTATGTCATCGACGTAAACCAAAAGATATACAATATCCTCGGAAGAACGTCGAATGAATAGAGATGTATCGGCTTTGGAGACTATAAATCCAAACTTCTACAAGAATATATTTAGGCGGTGTACCACGCACCTAGGAGATTTTTGAGTCCGTAAAGGGAACGATGAAGCTTGCATACATGATCATGGAATTGAGGATTTTTATATCTCGGCGGTTGCTTCATATAAACCTCTTCGTTAAGAAAACCATTCAAAAATGCATTATGAATATCGAGTAGTCGTACCGGCCAGTTGTATGTCAAAGAAAGTGTGAGAACAATACGAATTGTGCAAGGTTTAATGACAAGACTGAATGTCTCTCCATAGTCTATGCCTTCCCATTGATTGAATCCCTTGGCAACTAAACGAGACTTGCGACGTTTAATATTACCATCAGCATCTCGCTTGACGCGATAAACCCATTTAAAACCAATTAAATTCATGCAAGAAGTATAAGGAACATATGACCAGGATCTATTTTTCTCCTATACGCATTGTACTCCTCATCCATACTTTTGCACCATTTAGGCTCACTTTTAGCATGTGTGTAACAACTAGGTTCAAAATGATCATCGGTAACTTTAGCATGTTTAGATGCCAGAAGAACCTTTGGTTTAAAAATTCCATATTTGCTGCGGGTAACCATGCCATGCTCATTAGAAACAACCGGGGGAGATCGAGGGGATGTCGGTACGGGTGGTAAAAGGGTTGTTAACTGAGTTGGGGAGGATGAGATGTTGTCTGTATGGTTGATGGCAGTGGGGTTGGATAAATTGGAACTGGGCACCGAAGTTGTTGGATGGACAGGTGAGTATTCAGTGGTGGGTGAAAATTGGTTTTGTTGGGACGAGGATTTGGAGCTACCAGGAGGTGTATTTGAGTTTTGGTGGACTGGTGGAGATAAAAGTGGAGTGGGATGACTAAGCAAAGGAAGAACATTAGAGTTTAAAGGAAAAAAAAATATATTTCAGAGGTACCTGTTTGGCGGTATGTGGTTCCGCATAGGCAGCAACATACATATAAGAGTTCTCGACAAACACAATATGGCGAGACCAGTATATTCTTCCTGTAGGTATATGAAGGCACTTATAACCTTTTCTAGATACACCATATCCAATAAAAACACAAGGAGGAGATCGAGGCTCCAATTTGTTAGAGCGGTAATCTCGGATATGTGGAAAACACAAATTAACAACCGAAGGTTTTTAGAAACACATAGTCAGGAACCTTACTAAAAAGGATCGAGACCCATTTGGTGAAGAATGAACTCTATTCATAAGAAAACAAGCCATAAGAATGCATCGTACCAAAAGGTGGCAGGAACAGATGATGTAGACAATAATGTTAAACCGGTTTCAATGATATGTCTATGATGTCTTTCGACTAAGTCATATTGAGCGAAAGTATGTGGACAAGAGAATCGATGAAGGGTGCCATTTTCAAGAAGGATAGGTTTAATACGATTGTACTCGGTTCCATTTGCAATTTGAAATTGTTTGATTTTAGTGTTAAAAAGGTTCTCGACATGCTTTGAGAATAACGAGAAGAGAGGAACAACATATATACGTTATTTCATGCATTAGATAACTCCAGGTGAAACGACTAAAAGATCGACAAAAATATAACATAATAACGATAACCTTCATTAGATAATATAGGTGCAGGACCTCAAACATTTGAAATAATTAAATTCAATGGCTTGGAGTAAACACTAGTACTAGAATGAAATTGGAGTTTATGACACTTATTCTCTAACCAAGACTGAAAAATAAAATATTTTGAATTGGAAACCGAAAGACGATTACGTGACACCACAGACTTGACGGTACGCAACATAGGATGACCTAAACGATTGTGCCAAGAGTAATGACGTTATATCTCTTACAAAGGAAGCAATAGAGGAGATAAATAGACTTAATGTCTAAAGGCCATTCTTAAGCATGCTATGGAAAACCACTTTCCCCATTTGACGATCCTTCAAAAGACAACAAGAGTCATTAAATTCAAAGATGACATTGGTGTCGGGACAAATTGAGATACTGATATGAGATTTTGAGAAAGATGGGGAACATATAAGGTATTGGAAAGTAGAAACTTACGACTGGGAGTGGGTAATAAAGATGAGCCTGCTGTGTGGGATATAAGCATATTGGAACCACTAGCAACCTCTTTACCTGATCCATACCGGTGTATATCGTCGGAGCATGGAGATTAGAGTAATCATTGCTCATATATGATGTGTGGCACGCTCTCAGGAATCCAATCATAAGTATAAAGTGGTGCAAAATAGCATAAGCCATTGGAGACGAGTCCTGTGAGAGTTAGGCTGCGAGTTCCTGTTAGGTGGTTGTTTGCTTGGAGGCTCGAACGTACGATCAAACCGCTTCCAACAGTCCTGAGCAATGTGGTGGAGTTTTTCATAGAGTTTCCAAATAGCCGAAGTTGCACTAGTATAAGGTGAGGATACCTTGCCATGATTTGGAGAAGATCTGACGGCATTCGCTTGAGGCTGCATTAAAGACTTATTCTCATTGTCAATGTGATGTTCATAAGACAAGAGGTGAGTTTCAAAAGTTTCAACAATATAACGATCCATAGAGGTCTGTAGAGATGCATAAATAGTTTCAAAAGTTGAATTAAGTCCATCAAGTAATATATGGCGAAGTTTCATATCAGATACAGGGTGGCCAGCAGCGGCGAGAGAATCTGCAAGTTGGTTAGCATGGACTAACTACTCCGTAATAGACCGATTACCCTTTTTAATGAGTTGGAGTTCTCGTCGAATAGCCAAATTGTTGGCCTCTGATTTGGAGGCTAACAACTCATGTATCTTTTTCCATGATGTAACACAAGTAGTACAAACACGAACCTTAGCAAGAATAGAGGTTGAAAAGAGATGAAAACAACCAACCACAAAGGATTTTGCCTTCACGAATCCAAGTGGCACAGGCAGGATTTGGAAGATTATTACCAAGATCCGGCGGATAAGGTTTCTTTCCAATGAAATAATGCTCAAGATCATATATACCGCTGGAGATAAGGTTCAAACTGTGCTCCAAAGCAAAAAAATCATGTTTGCGAGTTTGACAGTAATGGCATTTTGAAGAACAATCATGACCGTTTTGATAGAAAAAATAGAAGAAGAGATTGAATATTCAGTAGTAGTGGAAGAAGAAGAGCTTGAAGTGGCCATTGAATCGATGTTAGGATGATACCAAGTTAGAAAAAGGTATTTGTGGGTTCTCATTCGATGAGAAGAAACCCAAAGAGAAAATATATTTTATTTATACAGGAGTAATAGGGTTACATCACTAGTGGAAATTGGCCTCTTTTCGACCCTTAGAAACGACCCCAA
>JAJJMA010114629.1:77357-96095 GCA_023529015.1 Papaver nudicaule | reverse complement strand
GCTTGACATACCAACGCTAGTGGGTTTGACCGGACAATGCCCTAACAATCTCCCCCTTTGTCAATTTTAGTGACAAAATCAATTTACATATGGATTCAAATAATATACAATGAAGTACTAACCAAATGTAGTTCTTGATTTCTTGAATTCTTCAACTTCTCCTTTGAGTCTTGATGTGTTCATTAAACTCCTGTTGATGAATCCGTAGTCAGCAGTCACAACATATCCAGCTCAAACAACCATAAAGGTATGCTTAGGCTTACGTGGGTTTGGTATGCTCATCCCACATGTTGTTTGTGCGTAAGAGTAAGAATCTGAGCAAACTTTGAAGTTGGTGTATCAGAACTTCTAAAGTGATTCTACTCATTCTTGATACGAAGCTTGATCTCAGCTTTAATTACTCCCCCTTACTTGATACTTTGTGAAAAAGCACAACAAGTAAGCACATGATGTTCTCCCCCTATGGTTATGCACCGTAATGCAACCAGTAACCACAAGAACAAGAACCATATGTATTCTCCCCCTATTTGTCACAAAAATATGACAAAGTAGTTTGAGACTAGGGTTTCATACACCTATAAGAACAGGTGAAGCCAAGTACTCGCATATCAAGTTTAAAGATGGTATACTTAGGTAATCTGAACAACAAGATACCTGAGTTCTCACCTTATGGAGAAATAAAGATACACTTTCTCCCAATATTCCACAACCACGCTCCCCAAAAAGATTTGTTATTAAGCGCAAGTTCAAAAGAACTCTCCCCCGTGTGGTGTTATTCAATAAAGAACAACTGACAAAGACGAACATGGACAAGAACAATTGAATGTTATCCAGTTTTGCTTTGTTGATAATCTCTTTTCCTTAGCCAATTTTTCAGAAAAAGAGTTATATGATTCTGAGTTTGAGAAAACCCTAAAAATCACATAATCAAAAGTTTCTTAATCGTGAGAAAAAGCATAACTTTTGTAAGTACGGCGTTAATGTTTCCTTTGCCATGTGAGTCTCTCCCGAGATTTATGAGACCATGTTCATAATTGGATGAACCAAAGTATAACATGAAGTCTCTTGTGAATTTTCCTGTATACTTGAACGTATAATAAAGCATAAGCACAAATGCTAAATTTAAACTTCAAGCAACAAAACATCAAACAGTATTAAGGTTAATACAAACGATGTTCAACGGAAATAGTTCACACATAACAAGACAAAGTTTAACAAAAGCATAAAGAGATGAAAATAAAATCACTCCATATTCTCGTCGTCAGATGGAATGGTATGCTCCCCAATGATATTGTATATAGCCTCAGCAATGTATGGAGGAACATGAGGTACTGCAAGGTTAACAGCCTGAGTGTATCCGTCGCACTTGGTTTGGAGTCTATGGATTTTCTCCTCAAGTTGTGCTATGCGAGGATCTTGTCCGACCATTTGACCCGATTTCTTGATCTTGTCAATGTTCTTCTGAGAGAAGAGCGTTGGGCCATCAGCCTTTGGTCCGAACATGTTAACCCTGAACCTCTTGCAGATTTCTGTATTCAAACAGGGAAAACCGAGATTTCTTTGTTTGTTATCCCAGGTTCTTATCATCTGTCTTATGATAGTGCCACATAAATCAATTGGACCATTCCCTTTGTGAAGGTGATAAATAAGCTCAAACATGTCTCTATTCCATTTATCCTTGTTCGGGGTAATAGGAATAAGGTTATGTGAAGCTAAAATACCAAGAACTTTCAGCTCAGGCCTAATTCCATTGATAGAAGCTTTCCCATCTTTCCACTGAGGGCTAAAGTCAAGCACACCTTTAGCAAGTTTGTGGTCAGATGGACGACTCCTTCCCAGCTCTGGAAGTGTAAACGGAAAGACAGGGCTCTGAAGTATTTGCATAAGCACTTCCCTGTTAACTTCAAAAACTCGATTGCCAATACGAGTTTTGAAGCTATTCTGATCCATTTTGCATTCAAACATGTTGGCATAAAACATTCGAACAACAAAAGGAAAGTTTTCGACAAAAATACCTTCATGTATGAAGCCCCAAGCAAGATGATCCATATATGATGGATAAGATGCAAGAGTTCTTCTGTCCAGTTTCCTTTCAACAGTGAAGTTCCGTCTCTTCACATATTCAGCTTTTGCTTCATCGCTGATGAAAGGCATGCTCAGACCAGGATCATGGGACGGTTCGGGAACCGTATCAGACGTGGTTTCTTCATCTGACGACCAGATAACTGGCTCATCATCACTTTCATTCACATCAATTGCCCTGCTGGTTGAGGCCTGGTTTCTAGCACTTCTTCTAGACATGATATCAAAGAATGAAATGGCTAGGAAACTTACTTGATGATTTCTCTCAAACTACAAAGAGATGGCAAGAAAGGATTATAACCCCTCAATTGTTTTTCTAACCCGCTCGTTTTAGTACCAAGATAAGGCAAATCGGTCCACGAACCTTGAAGATCTTCAACAGCAGCAGTGAGCAGCCATTAGAGTTTTTATTAAGACCTCAAAAGATATGAGGTGAAGAAGAAGACTCGAGAAGACCTTATCCAGAAAATTCGGGTCCGAGCGGTTCGGGAACCGGGTCATGGGTTCTGGATAACCCAGAAGGTCACAGAATAATCCAGTGAGTAGTTTTCAGACCCGGTTCTAGGGGTTCCTAGGCTTTACATGTGTGAAACACATGTGTCTTGGTCAAAGATGATCTTTTGACTACTTCCTAGGATAATTTTTTAGGACATTTTTCTCTTCGTACTAAGGTATAATGGAGCAAGGCTCAACATTTAGAGTTAGCGTGTGAGAAATTATTCCAATGATGTCTTTATATCAAGCTTAGACGGGATAGACTTGATATTTAGACATAAGATACTTTCGCGTCCCCAAGAAAGAATTTATTTCCAGTTTCTAATTGAAACTGAGGGATTTTGGAATTTATTATTAATTCTTTCTATTCCAAAATCGAAAGTATTTATCTCAGATGTTAGATAAATTAATACCTTTTTCTTTGAGAAGGGTTTATGAAAGAATTTATAACCCTTGGGCTTTGCCTTTGGAAACTGTGAATAGTTCTGCACAACCTGACAGTTTTTGGCAAAGCGTATGGATCTGCTTTCCTGTTTAACAAAATGTGTAACATCTTGTTTCTGGGGACATGATTCTACAGATAATCCCTTCTTATGAGTTACATCAATGTGTAGAACACACAGTTGATCATGAACTATTACATCCATGGGTTCCTCATTTAAAAGGGTGTTGATAATGACTTGATCTTGACGTTTTTCATAAAAAGACGCTTCAGTCTCTCTAATAAGTTGATCAATATCAATTTCAACACATGCATTTTCCTCTATGACCTTGTTAAGCCGATTCAGAGACTCTTCTTCTTTCCTAAGATATGTCTCTAGGTCATGAGAGATATTATCAATCTGTTTTTCAAGATCGATGAAGCCTTGAACAGACTTAATATCTCTGGGAGGAATGCTAAGGAGTTCTCTTGCTGATATGATGAGACCTGGTAGTGGATCATCCACATCATCATTTTCAGCATCTGTTAGTACGTTACAAGCGTTTAAGCTTTGATCCATGACTCACAAGCCTAGATAAACACAGACAGTTACGTCTTTCATGTGTTTACCTGCTCTGATACCAACTGAAAAAGGAGGGGTACCGAAATACCACCAACTTTTCGTTTTGGCTCGTGAGTCTTATGGTTTAAGTCTGGACGATCTCAAAAATCAATATCCAAACTTATAACTGGAGTTGTTAAACCTCGACAAAGAGTACTTTGGAGTCAACTCGACAGTTAGGCAATAACGTACTACTTGGTGCTTTAATTATAAATCAGAGTTATAATGCGGAAAGTAAAAGCACACAAGACACCCGAGATTTTTTTAACGAGGAAACTGCCTTGCAGAAAAACCTCGGGACCTCGTCCAGTTTGAACACCGCCCAGTACAAACTGACTACAAACACTAGCCTACTATAAGACTTCGGTCTGAGATGTAGCAGAGACCAACTTAAGCCCTCCAAGCGAATTGGCTACTGTCGCCTTCCTTACATCTCTAGATCCCCCACAGATCGTCACGCACTTGATTCCCCCAGCTAACGTCCTTTACAGGCCTAGGAGTTGTTTTAACCGCTGTCAAAGGCTTGTGTCAGCAATACTGGTTTTTCAACCTTACTGTTGACGTATGGTGTAAATGTCCTCTATCAGTTTACCACACACAAGATGACTTCCTTCGGATTGTTAAATCCAGGTCATACGGAAATCTACTTCTTGAATCGGGGCTGACACGCAAACCAAGTAAGCAATGCCCAATTCGTATCTACCTCAGTTATACACGAAGAACCACTTAAGGAACTTGTATAACTGGAGATAACTAGGTCTTACAACACCGAGTGCAGCCGTGCGTTGCTACCTTTCCAACCTTGTTGAGTAACGTATCAGTTCTTGAATAGTCGTATATCAGAAGAGACGGACTTTAGAATAGACAAGAACGTGATCAGGTTACCAAGGTTACAGGTTAATCCGATTTCAACCAAAGATGGTTTCAATCTCCTACCTGTGCTTCCCAACTCTCAAGAGAAGTCTTTATAGTCGTAGGGAGTTCCCAGAGGAGCTGCAACCTATAGAGGATGACTATACCACAACAAGCATTCACCGAAGTGAAAAGAGTTTACGCTACCTTCCCTAAGGACCTTCACGTATGCTTGATGCTTGCGGTATTTGTCCGTAGACACCTCTATTTATAGCACTCAATAAGATAGGTTGCTTTGGAATAAAACAATCAATTACTTGTCCCACAAGTTAGGGAAACCCTAAACTTGATAACCAAGTAATAGAGATTAATCTCAATTGGAATTCTTTTTTGAATTATCTGCCAAGTGTTTTGTTAGCTCAAAAACACTTCAAGATAGAAATCCAACAAACCAGAGATAATCTTATCTTATTGACTCATTGAGGATCGTTAGATGGAACACAAAAGAGTTTATGTTTTACACAAGTCCATCTAAGAGATAAAGGAGTTTTGGAATTTGACTCAGAGTGAAATTCTAGGAGAATATTCACTAAATTCGACACCAGCAAGATGACCACCGCCAGGTTCACATACTGGTACGTGAACAAAATAGCCATCTCAAACTCAGAAGAATTCCGAGTTTCTGGTACGCAAACCGGTTCGTGAACCGTGCGCCTGTCAGATTTTGTCAAATCTGGATTCCGCTGGAAGTACTGGGCTGAGCCAGAACTTAGACGTGAGAACGTCCTCAACTGTGATCCATGGACTCTTTGCTCAAGAGTACTCCTTTAGATTCATCCATATCCAACTAACAGTTTGTAAGCAAACCATTGCAATGGACACATGGCACCGAATCTGTCTCATTCATTCTTGTACTCACAGTATTTGTGGGATCAAACACTGGTCATGACACAAGGCCACGTTACACAAGAATACGATCTCAATCGCTATTATCACTACTAAAGTAGTCGACTATATTTCGAAAGAATAGATGAAGTAGAAATAGAAGAATATCCATAAAGTCATAACTCCTACTAACCTTTTGTCGATGAAGAATAATTGATGTCTTCTTTGTCTTCACAGTCTTCGTCTTCAAGGTCTCTACTACTTTGTCTATATCCCAATTCTGAAATCTAAACTCTAGTAGGCTAAATCAAGAATTGAGTTTTGACACCTAAAACTGACAACTAGCTTGACATACCAACGCTAGTGGGTTTGACCGGACAATGCCCTAACAGATCTTACTGGTACTGGATGAGAAAGGGATGGATGAAAGTGAATCGTACTGGATGAGAAAGGGATGGATGAGAGTGTATCTTACGGGTGTGGTATTGGATGAGAAAGGAATGGTTGGTTGGGGTGCTCACAAGGTTGGGCTTATATAGAAAAACTAAAGCGAGGAAAGTTATCTCGCTTTGAATGGTTTTGACCGGTCAAGCGATATAGATTATATTGCTCCAGGCGAGCGATATAAACTATCTCACTGAGCGAGATAGCTTCCCTCGCTTCAGTGGTGCCTCCATTGCCAACAGGCAGGTGGGAGGGGCACTGGGGAAACACTGCTTACTTTATTTTTCACCCTCCATAGATAACAGCCTTATTATGGGTTTGCTTGATTTTGATACGTTTTGAGTCTGACAACTACATGATCTTGGGCTTCTCTTTGTAGTCAAACTTTGACCTTTCTGTACTCTTTGTGTGGGCTTGGACTTGTAGTCATACTCCTGTGTATCTCTTAAGTATCTCAAAACTCTTACTATGGCTTAGAGCATCTCCAATAGTGGGTGGAGGTCTTAATTTTTATTGCCACATAAGATCTAAGACCCAATATTTTTGAAAATGAATCTCCAATAGTGGGGTTTTTGAGTTTAAGGGTGATGACATGGACTACAAAAGGTGTTAGAGAAAGTCTTAACTAGACTTTCGGGAAGACCCTCAATTTTATTTTATTTTCTTTAATAATTATTTTAAATTAAATTAAATGGCTAAAATCTTATCCACATAAGATACCCTAAAGGTTATAACATCCACTGTTGGAGATTGTTTACTAGTTTTTAGGTTAATCCACATAAAACCTTCAAACTAAAGGTCAAAATAAGACCTCCACATAGGAATTTTTCCACCCACTATTGGAGATGCTCTTAGTAGTTGCCAACAAGTCTCGCTAGAGTTACTTGTGAAGCTACTCAATTTACTCACGGGCACCGCATATGTTAAGTCTGGTCTAGTACAACTTGCTAGATACATAAGACTTCCAATAACTCGAGAGTAACTCCCTTGCCCAAATTCTTTTTAAGGCGTTCTTACCGTTTTGTCGTCACTCTTGTTGAATTTTTGCAAAATTTTCTCAGTGTAATGTTCTTGTTATAATTTAATCCCATTATTTATAGACAACATTTTCTTCGTTGACTTAATAATTTCGGGATTTTCACCTATTATTAACATATCGTCTACATATAAACATATTACCACTAGTCTGGCGGGCGTGGTTTTTGTATAGACACATTTGTCACACTCACTTGCCTTGAACCCATCTAATAATATAGTTTTGTCGAATATTTCATGTCATTGTTTATGTGCTTGCTTTAATCCGTACAAGGACTTAACCAACTTGCATACTTTCTTTTCATTACCGGGTACGAAAAATCCTAACGATTGTTTCATGTATATTTCTTCCTCTAATTATACATTCAAGAAGAAAGTTTTTACATCCATTTGATGTATCTCTAGACTATACAATGTCGATATTGCTATAAGCATTAGTATAGTTGTTATTCTAGTGATGGGATAATGGGTGTCTAAATAATACAATCCTTCCTTTTGCTTAAAGCGTTTAACCACCAACCTGGCTTTATACTTATCTATAGTTCCATCAAGTCCTAATTTTCGTTTGAAAACTTTATTTGTAACCTAAATGTTTACAACTAGGAGGTAAATCGACAATCTACGAAGTGTTGTTTTGCATGATGGAATCTATTAATCTACTGCCTCCTTCCAGAATGGGGCGTGCGGAGATGAAATTGCTTCTCCAAATGTTTGAGGCTCATTTTCCAACATACATAAGATTTTGGAATATGTTACAAAATCTGAACCATAAGATTTTGGAACTTTAACTCTCTTGCTTCTTCGTGGCTCCTCGACGACCTTTTTGACATGTTGTTCGGGCAATTGAGAAGTAGCATCGTTTAACCATCTTATTTTTAAGTAATTGCTTACCTTTTCAAAGGATTGTTATATTCGGGTTTACATGGAAACATATCTTCGAACGAAACTGCATCCCTCAATTCTAAAATCGAGTTTACGTGGATGTCTTCGATGTCAGAATTTTGAACCAAAAATCTATAGACACTATTGTATTCAGCGTAACCTATAAAGACGCAATCCACTGTTTTTGGTCCAATTTTAACTCTTTTAGGAAGTGACACTGCAACTTTTTTCAAGCCCCACCACACTTCGACATATTTATAATAAGGTGGCCCACCTTTCCATAACGCGTAAGGGGTCTTGTCCTTCTTTGTGAAGGCACTTTTTGAGAATGTAATTCGCAGTAAGTATCGCCTTCTCCCACAATTTGGCGAGTGCTCAAAAGAATCTTAAAAGAGCATTCATCATCTCTTTCAATGTTCTATTCTTGCGTTCTGCATTCATCATACTGACACACGTTTTGTATGCGTCCTAGATTGTCGCCCCCTTTTAACCTTATGACCTTAAGCACCTGTTTATCTTCCCCACTGTTTAAACTCGAATTCTCCCACTAAATTTCTCTTTCTTCTAGTTTTCAAACTTCATTCTTCTTCTTAATCTCCGTTCTCTGTAACTTCTAAAACTCCCATCTTTTGCCATCAAACTTCATTCTTTTATGAATTCTTTGAGTACCCATTGTGTCGGTATAAAACCTGCTTAGAGATATTATACCTAACAATCAATAGATCAATACGCTCAACCAACGATTTAGGGAGCAATTCTAGTGTATAACAAGATATCGAGACAGATTTAGAACTACAACGATGGAGATTAAAGCATAATAAATAACAAAGTGAAGACCGAATGCTCATTAATGTAAAGTATTTCTCTGGATGATACTACATGGATATTGTGCTTCAAGACCTGAGGAGATTCAATACTCACTTAGTCTCACTCACACGCCTTTATACTTATCAAAAATCCAACCCTTACAAATGAGTTCGAGCTCGCCTTTTATAGAACGAGCTATAAGTGAATTACAACTAATAAGACAAAATACACAATCGTGGAGGTGCCAGAAGTTGTTGAGTAAGTCGGTGGTCTTCGAGATCCCTTCGGTAACTCCCTCGTTTCGTTGTCCTGTTGATCCTCGATGCATTCTCTTATTCGTTGTAATTTTATGGGCGATGGCTCTTACGAATTATTCAGTACCTCGAGCCTCGTCCTTCATATGGTGCTCCTTCCTTGTGATGTTGGCACGTGTATCGATAGTTTTGTGCCCCCACAGTTTGCCTATTTCCTTTCCAGGTATCGAAGATGCCAGGGAAGGAAATCCTCCTTCGATATCAACTTCGCGACACGTGCCCCACTACTTGCCTGAAGTGACATCTTCGTGACACGTTGTGCAAGTTCCCGAGATTTTAGCTACCTTTTGACCTTCCAACTTATATATTAGAGCATTACTCGGTTGAACCCACTGATGTTGCTATCTCAAGTCAGTTGTCAAGTTTAGTTGACCAAAACACAATCCTTGATAAGTCTACTCTACAACTCGGACTAGGATAGATTTAGGAATTCGAGACGAAGACCATTGAAGATGAAGACCGGAGCTTACATACTTGATTAAACATATCGTCCTCACTAAAGGTTAGAAAGGTTTTCTTTTCATGTTTCGTATTTGCCATTCTATCATGAAAATAGTCTATGATGTTGTTTATGTGATCCGAAGGATTATAAAGATTAGTTGTCTTAAGCATCTAAGTCATTTCACGACTAGTGCTCAAGTAGAATGTGGAATAGAGTTGGCTCTTAAATTGCATGAACATCATACGCGTTCATGTACGCGTTCATAACTTGAACTGCGTTTTTATTTAGAGCTAGAGCACTTTGTATACATGAGAACTCAGGAAGTTCGTGAACTCCACAAATTGCTCTATGTACGCGTTCATATACACGTACATACAAACCATGAGAAGAACACTTCAACGGCATACGCGTTCATGTGTTTACGTTCTTGCCTATTGTTTTTAGTTATAAACTTTCACAATATGGTTCATGAGACTCATGTCCACAATTTTCTTTGGGTTCATATACTTGTGTATGGACTCCATAGCATGGCCAAACTTGTTTGATCCATAGCCATCCTTCTTGATCAACGCGAGTCTTCTCACAAACCTTAAGGTTTCGACTAACGGGTTAGAAGAATAATGAGTTGGACCTCAATACAAGCCTATGGACTTTTCTAAGTTCGGACACTTGCTTGAGCCTCACTCAAGGTTGCTTAACTTTAAAGCAAAGCCTCCCTTGATGATCACTATAAATAGATGACCTTCTGCAAGATACAACTTCAATCCTCTACACATCTGTGTATCCTTGCATAAAGGTTGGTCGTCATCTCGAAGTCCTTTGGATTACGACTATTGAAAGACTTCACTTAAGGATCGTGAAGCACAGGTCGGAAGTCAAATTCTTGATCATGTATCTTGGGTCGATTGAATTATTTCAATCTTATCACGACCAAGATTTGATAGAAACTTCGTACGGTAGATCTTGAATCGTAAATCCCAGAAGTTCCATAACGCATATTCACGAACTAGGTTTAATACTAAGTTTGTCTAGCGTTAGGAGGTAAAACTGTTTAGGCTAGATCAATAAGCCATATTCAGTAAAACCGATTTCCATTAACCTTGACTTTAAGTCTAAAGGAAATCACAATCGTATTCTTGTTTTTAACAGATTACTTTTAGGCCTCCTGTTAGAGGCAGGGTAGCGCTAGCCTTCACGAATGGAAGTGGAGCAACTCCTAGGCCTGTAAAGGACGTCAGCTAGGGGAATCAAGTACGTAGGTTTCTGCGGGAGCCAATAGACGTAGGAACACATTGGTAGCTGGATTGCTTGTAGGGTTAATTCAGTCTCGATACATTCCAGTCCGAAGTCTGAGAGTAGGCTAGCGTTTGTATTCGCTTAATACTGAGGGTGTTCACATTTGGACGAGGTCCCAGGGTTTTTTGCTGATTTGCAGTTTCCTCGTTAACAAAATTCTGGTGTCTTGCATTACTTTTCCCTTCCGCGTTATATTATCTCTAATTTATATATAATTGAAGTAATTGCAAGTTTGTTGATTAATAACCCGTAGTGAATCCATCTCTATTGAGATCTACAAGAACGTGTTCTTGTTAGGGTTCGGTTCTCTGAACTATACTCAGGTTGTTGTTTGAATATTGATTTGTGAGATCGTTCAAACAACCTAAAATCAACTAGGTTCACGAAAACTAAGATTTGGTGGTATATCTCGGTATCCCCTCTTTTTCAGTTGGTATAAGAGCATGCAAACACATTAAGACGTAACTGTCTGTGTTTGACACTTTCGTGAATCATGGATGAAATCACCATTCCAAAAAAAAATTCTAGTGGACAAGATTTGTCCTCGAAATTCAAAAGGCTGTCAGACGAGATTCATCGTTGTTGTCATTGCAAAGCCTTGAGTCACCCTAGTCGCAGGTGCAGAGTCTTTAAACGTGAAAAGAAATCTATTGCCCTAGCTCTTTAGAAGAGGAAAGATGATAGTTGTAATAATGATTCTTGCCCTGTCGATGAGCCATCTTCTAAGTATCCTCAAAAAGAAGATAGCCCAGAATCATAGAAACTGTGTCTGACACACTTGTGACAAATTTGGTAAAATCTTTTTCATTTATTCTCCCTGATGCCACATCTCATATACAAGCATATAAAAAAATCCTCGATAAACTTATATCAACTCTCGTAAACACAAAAGTTGAGATCTTAATGAAGGAAAAGGATAAATTGTCAGAGTCATGCTCTATCCTTGGAACCACCGGTTCACCTCAACACAATCTAATTGTGTTGTGCCTTCTCACCAAAAAGAAGTGACCACTATGTTTGGTGAGAATAAAGGCAATTACAAAAGGGTACAAAAGGAGAACGTGTACTTTCAGGTCTAAAAACTAGCATCATCACCAAGCTCTCAAAACCGATGAAGATCTCAGGTAACCTTCAAGCTACATTCTTGATGATGATCAAATAAATTGTTCTCGTTATGTTTCTGAAACACATTATATTTATGTGAATCTTTACCAATCACATTCTTTATGTCATTCTTATAATTTAATAATTAGGACATTTGCTTGTTCAATTATAGGAAGGATACCTTCAAGGATTAAAATTTCTCACAGCTTGTGTTATTGTGCCTTATTGATCAATAAAAGTGGGACATTAGCATTAATTACGATAATTCTTGCAGGAATTTTCTGAATAAGCCAATCATAAGATATGTATTCTCCATCAGATGTTGAGCTTGCTCCAATGAAAGTGATATTTAAAATTTAAGAGATATGATTGTCTCACAGACTGTAAAAATTCCTAAAGTGGTTGTCATATACTAAATATCTTATGAGCACCTTTTACATCTCCTGAATTGCAGTGATAAAATACTAGAAGGTGCTATCACATCCATATTAAAAAAGTCCAAAACGTAATGACTTGATGTGAGTATCAACACTTCATAAGCTATCTCTAGTAACCTCCCTGCCTCTGGCTCCTAAGGCAAGAGTCGCGACCAGAATCCATGAGGATAACTATGAGCCAAAGCAAAGAAGTCTATGAGATTTTTTTTTCTTCATAATGTTGATATATAAACTTAAGATTCTTGTTGGCTGAAAATAAGGAATTAAATAAGATATTATTGTTAAATATTTTGATATACATTAATTCCTTCAATATGGGCACGCACATGCAATCTTTTTGGACCCCTTTGTGAGAAATTCCCAATTGCCTTTGAGACTTCTGGGTCGTGAACTTACTGACCTACTATTGTACAACTCGTTCGGAAACGTAAGGAAGTCTACATACTTCTGGAAAATTCTAGAACTTGAATATACACGTTTCAGAACCGCCTTCTTCTTGATAGGTATTTCGTACTTGTCAAACTTCCTTTATTATCTCATCCCTGAGATTTTATAAATACCACACCTATTAGAACTTGTAATCACGTTCAGGTTCCTTCTCTACAACTATGAGACATATTACTCGTAATGTCACACGAAATAATATGGAAGAATCTTGCAAAGTTATGGATTATGAAGGTGTTGGTATTGGAAGAAAAAAGAAGAGAACAGTTCTTGATGATACTATTGCTGGAACTCTTGAATCTCAAGAAATCTATGCAACGACAAATAGCTACTTTGCCTATGATCATCAAGATGTAGAAGATGACACCATGATCTCTACAGGAGTCGTTCACGACTTTCTGAAAGAGTTTGAAGCTTTTAAGATTCAACTTGTTGACATTGTTAACAACATGGAATCACTGGGATCTGAAATCCATGAATTAGCTGGTGTTTTTACCTGGAAAAACAATGTACCGTCTCTGGGTACTTTCGTAGTGCTCGGAGATCAAAGTCGAACAAGACAAGCCTAAACCAAGGATGGCCGTTCCTGTCTTGCTTCGGTCACAGAGAGGATAGAGGTTGGTCTAGGGAGGGAAACAACGAAGAAACTTGAGATCAGGTTGAGGATGTGTTTTGGGTGTAAGAGTTCAAGATCTCCGTCGTGAAGTCGACTGGAAATCTCCAAGGCTAGAACGTGTTTCGATTCTCAGGTGTTTTCTCTGAGGCTCTTGGTTGTTTCTGTGTGTTCTGAACGTTCTTGGACTGATGTTCTTAATGTTCTTCCTTGGAAGATAGAGGAAGCCTCTATTTATAGTTTGAACTCACCCTGATCTCTCAGAGAAGGTGGAAGTCGTGGAAGGGTGGAGGAGTGGAGGACATGCGTTGGTTTCCATAACTGCCTGAGTCGTGTGGAACATGCCCACTCGCGCAATCTTCTCGTAACTGCCCACTATCTCTATCAGTTTCTTTCAACTGCCGTAGACCGCCAGACCAATACCCCTAAAGTTATCCCCCCGTGTGACATTTTGATATCTCGAGTGAGTGATACGCGGATATTGCGTAGTTGAGTTGAGTAGAGTATGGTTGTACGACTGATTGTCGTGACCAACATGATGTAGTGTCTCCTGGACACAAGTATAGGAGTGGCCTTGGTCTTTGGCCAAGGCCATAAGTGCTTGATGGCGCTTTGGCGCTAGTTATGGTGGCGCCATGGCTCATGGCGCCAAGGCCAGTTGAAACGCGTCTTTGGCGCTAGTTATGGTGGCGCCATGGCTCATGGAGCCACGGCATTGGTCTTTGGCCAAGGCCAGTTGAAACGCGTCTTTGGCGCTAGTTATGGTGGCGCCATGGCTCATGGCGCCACGGCCTTGGCCTTTGGCCAAGGCTAGTTTGAAACGCGTCTTGGCGTTGGATGTGGGGGCGCCATGGCTCATGGCGCCACGGCCTTGGCCTTTGGCCAAGGCCATCTTGTTGTGGCGCCATGGATTATGGCGCCACGGTTTTGGCCTTTGGCCAAAGCCTATTTGTTGTGGCGCCAAGGCCAGCCTGTTTGCGGCCATGCTCTTTGTAGGTCTGTGGCGTTTTACGCCATGGCCTTGGCTCCTTGGCCAATGCTGATTTTTATGAATCCATGGTGGCTCATGGTTTGTGGTGCCATGCTATGTGGCGTTTATGGCTTTGGCGTCTGGCCAAGGTCGACTTTGGGGCAGCCTGTGCCTTAGTCGCGGTGTGAGTGCCTATGCTACAACACACCTGATGTCATGGCGTGTTTATCCATGGTATGCTAGACCTTCCTGAACTTGGGATTAGGTCCGCTCAGGCCTATTTAGGCTGGTGTATGCTTCTCAGAGAGCTCTGGACCGGCCTGGAGCTTCAATATTCCTAAGGTTTGCACCGAGACTCGTATGTTGAGTCGTTTTTAAGAGGAAATCCATGATGACACGTCTCTGTTGATTCTTCACCGTGTACCATCTAGCGAGGTCTGGCTCTGAGCTGATCAATAGGTTTAATATGTTGGTGAGATCATTAGTATTGCCCTATGATATTACCCTCCCCACCGGAGTTATAAGAGAGAGCTCATAGAGAGTTTGTTCGGCTCATGGAATGGGTTGCATTCTGAGTTATAGAGATGAGCCTGAATAGGCGATTGCCCTTAATAAGACATGGTTTCGAGAGTGTTTTAACAGTCTTGTCCCTCTCTCATTTTTCACCATCTACAGCTGGAGAGATGTCGGTTCTAAAAGATGATTTGAACAATATGTTTAATAACATTCTTGATGAAGATGCTGAAGCTAACGGTGTTCACTACGTGTTCAAGAGAGGTGATGACTTCAATAGTTCGAGTGAACCAGAAGAAGATCCTGAAGAATATACTGACTCAGATGTTTGAGTTAGGTATTCTTTTTGCTTAGCATAGTTAACTCCTTTTATTAAAAAGCTTTTGTCTTTTCCCTAGGGTTTGGATAATCACTATGCTAGCAGTAGTCATCTTTTTGATTTA
Organism: Papaver nudicaule; assembly: GCA_023529015.1. Taxonomy (NCBI): domain Eukaryota; kingdom Viridiplantae; phylum Streptophyta; class Magnoliopsida; order Ranunculales; family Papaveraceae; genus Papaver; species Papaver nudicaule. Next base: position 80,994 of record JAJJMA010114629.1, on the reverse strand, counting down.
AGCATTGCATGCTTGTACTACTTCCATGTTTTCTTTTCATAAATTAATAGAGGTTATTTAATTAAAATCTTAATTGATTGCAATACTTGATCTTAATTGATTATCTTTATGAATGTATTGCAAAAATCGTGAACTTGCTTGTTTAGCCATATCACCCGTTCGGGTAAAGCAGTTTACGAAGAACTATCAAAATACATGCTTCTGACTCTTATGGCTTAGGGGAGACAATTTTGATAAGGAGGAACCTCGTAGGATACAATGTTGGACTCCGCTGGATAAAATGTTGTACCTTTGATTCTTAGTCTTACAACCACTAGGAAGGGGTAAACTTATGTTTTCTCTAAAGGCGATGGTTGACCGAAACTCAATGAGAATTTGGAAGATTAAGTCTTGAATTCCTATTTGACCGTAACTGGCTAGGGAAGAAAAACATAATTGCAATTGTAATTGTAAAATTGTGCTTTAACCCAAGAATTTATCTAAAATCCTTGCTTGGGAAGGTCGTCGCGTTGTTCTTTAGGGAATGACACATAATGGGGGAGAGTTGAACTTGTGCTTCATGGTAATATTTTTTTGGGGTGTGCGGCAGTGGAAATTGCGAGAGAATTGCATCTTTTTATCTCTCGTTTCAGGTATGTTTACCTTTGTCTACATTGATTGATGTTTTTTTTATGATGATTCCTATTTTTCTTTTTCTTTTATCTACTTTTGTGACAAAAAGGGGGAGAAATCTTGTAGTAAGGGGGAGTAAAATCTTCTAACTACTTAGACAATTGTCTACGACATTGTCATAGGGGGAGTAAAATCGATGTGCTTGTCATGTCAAAGCAAAAGTTAGTGTATTGAGTAAGGGAGGGAACATATCATATTGTGTAGTGTCTTTAAGCATCGATGCAATATGCTTACAAGTTTTATAAACTACTCAATTGCATAACAAACTCTTGTTAGACTATGTCCTTCTAGAACCAAGATGTGTGGTGACTTTGAGTTTGTTATCTCTACCTTGAATCTTCACTTGCAGGAACACTCTTATTCGAAGACGTTGAAGATTACAAGAAGATCAAGTACATTATGGTTAGGGATAAAAGATTTTACTTTTTGAATCCATAAGTAAGATTGGTTTTGTCACTAAAATTGACAAAAGGGGAGATTGTTAGAGCATTGCTCGGTTGAACCCACTGATGTTGCTATCTCAAGTCAGCTGTCAAGTTTAGTTGACCAAAACACAATCCTTGATAAGTCTACTCTACAACTCGAACTAGGATAGATTTAGGAATTCGAGACGAAGACCATTGAAGATGAAGACCAGAGCTTACATACTTGATTAAACATATCGTCCTCACTAAAGGTTAGAAAGGTTTTCCTTTCATGTTTCGTATTTGCCATTATATCATGAAAATAGTCTATGATGTTGTTTATGTGATCCGAAGGATTATAAATATTAGTTGTCTTAAGCATCTTAGTGATTTCACGACTAGTGCTCAGGTAGAATGTAGAATAGATTTGGCTCTTAAATTGCATGAACAACATACGCGTTCATGTACGCGTTCATAACTTGAACTGCGTTTTTATTTAGAGCTAGAGCACTTTGTATGTACGCGTTCACGTACGCGTACATGAGAACTCAGGAAGTTCCTGAACTCCACAAATTTCTCTATGTACGCGTTCATATACACGTACATACAAACCATGAGAAGAATACTTCAACGACATACGCGTTCATGTGTTGACGTTCTTGCATATTGTGTTTAGTTCTAAACTTTCACAATATGGTCCATGAGACTCATGTCCACAATTTTCTTTAGGTTCGTGTACTTGTGTATGAACTCCATAGCATGGCCAAACTTGTTTGAGCCATAGCCATCCTTCTTGATCAAGGCGAGTCTTCTCACAACCTTAAGGTTTCGACTAACGGGTTAGAAGAAGATTGAGTTGGACCTCAATACAAGCCTATGGAATTTTCTAAGTTCGGAAACTTGCTTGAGCCTCACTAAAGGTTGCTTAACTTTAAAGCAAAGCCTCCCTTGATGATCACTATAAATAGATGACCTTCTGCAAGATACAACTTCAATCCTCTACACATCTGTGTATCCTTGCATAAAGGTTGGTCGTCATCTCGAAGTCCTTTGGACTGCGACTATTGAAAGACTTCACTTGAGGATCGTGAAGCACAGGTCGGAAGTTAAATTCTTGATCATGTGTATCTTGGGTCGATTGAATTATTTCAATCTTATCACGACCAAGATTTGATAGAAACTTCGTACGATAGATCTTGAATCGTAAAACCCAGAAGTTCCATAACGCATATTCACGAACTAGGTTTGATACTAAGTACGTCTAGCGTTAGGAGGTAAAACTGTTTAGTCCCTATTCAGTAAAACCGATTTCCATTAACCTTGACTTTAATTCTAAAGGAAATCACAATCATATTCTTGTTTTTAACAGAGTACTTTTATGCGTCCTGTTAGAGGCAGGGTAGCGCTAGTCTTCACGAAGGGAAGTGGAGAAACTCCTAGGCCTGTAAAGGACGTCAGCTAGGGGAATCAAGTACGTAGGTTTATGCGGGAGCCAAGAGACGTAGGAACACATTGGTAGCTGGATTGCTTGTAGGGTTAATTCAGTCTCGATACATTCCAGTCCGAAGTCTGAGAGTACGCTAGCGCCTGTATTTGCTCAATACTTAGGGTGTTCACATCTGGACGAGGCCCCGGGGTTTTTCTGCTGGTTTGCAGTTTCCTCGTTAACAAAATTCTGGTGTCTTAAATTACTTTTCCCTTCCGCATTATATTATCTCTGATTTATATAATTGAAGTAGTTGCAAGTTTGTTGATTAATAACCTGTAGTGAATCCATCTCTATTGAGATCTACAAGAACGTGTTCTTGTTAGGGTTCGGTTCTCTGAACTATACTCAGGTTGTTGTTTGAATATTGATTTGTGAGATCGTTCAAACAACCTAAAATCAACTAGGTTCACGAAAACTAAAAGTTGGTGGTATATCTCGGTATCCCCTCTTTTTCATTATAGCACTTGTTTCCCTCTTGTATTTAAGTTTTATTTTCTCCCTCTAAAAAAGCTTTAGTATTTTCGGATTCATCTTCTTCTTCAGCTCCGTCTTCTTTCTTTCTCCGAAAACTTTGAATCTTTAGCCTTGATCCTGAGTTTGTTGTGCGAAATCCTTATGTACCCCTTGCTTAGTTTCATCTGATAGTCCATGAAGGGAGGTCTTTTCACACGTTCTGCCTTCTTTCTAAAACTCCAGTCCCTCTGCCGCTGCAACTTCCGATTCCGGCCAGATTTTGCTGCTCTCTTTCTTGTTTTCCTTTCTTCTTTCCCATGACTTCGTCCCCTATTGTTGAAGCTCTTATTTCTAAAATGAAGGATTTAGGCTTTGAAAAAGGAGGGGTACCGAAATACTACCAACTTTTCGTTTTGGCTCGTGAGTCTTATGGTTTAGGTCTGGACGATCTCAAAAATCAATATCCAAACCTATAACTGGAGTTGTTAAACCTCGACAAAGAGTACTTTGGAGTCAACTCTACAGTTAGGCAATAACGTACTACTTGGTGCTTTAATTATATTATCAGAGATATAATGCGGAAAGTAAAAGCACACAAGACACCAGAACGTTTTTTTTT
>JAJJMA010114629.1:41118-52357 GCA_023529015.1 Papaver nudicaule | reverse complement strand
ACAAGTAATTGATTGCTTTATTCCAAAGCAACCTATCTTATTGAGTGTTATAAATAGAGGTGTCTACGGACAAATACCGCGCGCAAGCATCAAGCATACGTGAAGGTCCTTAGGGAAGATAGCGTAAACTCTTTTCACTTCGGTGAATGCTTGTTGTGGTATAGTCATCCTTTATAGGTTGCAGCTTCTCTAAGAACTCCCTACGACTATAAAGGCTTCTCTTGAAAGTTGGGAAGCACAGGTAGATTGATCCCTTTGTGGTTGATCAGATTAACCTGTAACCTCAGTAACCTATCTTAGTTCTTGTCTATTCTAAAGTCCGTCTCTTCTGCTATACGGCTATTCAAGAACTAGTTAAGTTACGTAAAGGTTGGAAAGGTAGCAACGCACGGCTGCACTCGGTGTTGTAAGACCTAGTTGCCTCCAGTTATACAAGTTCCTTAAGTGGTTCTTCGTGTATAACTGAGGTAGATTCGAATTGGGCATTGCTTACTTGGTTTGCGTGTCAGCCCCGGTTCAAGAAGTAGATTTCCGTATGACCTGGATTTAATAATCCGAAGGAAGTCATCTTATGTATGGTAAACTGATAGAGGACAGTTACACCATACGTCAACAGTTTGGTTGAAAAGCCAGTATTGCTGACACAAGCCTTTGACAGCGGTTAAAGCAATTCCTAGGCCTGTAAAGGACGTCAGCTGGGGGAATCAAGTGCGTGAAGATCTGTGGGGGATCTAGAGACGTAAGGAAGGCGACAGTATCCAATTCGCTTGGAGGGCTTGAGTTGGTCTCTGCTACATCCCAGACCGAAGTCTTATAGTAGGCTAGTGTTTGTAGTCAGTTTGTACTGGGCGGTGTTCAAACTGGACGAGGTCCCGAGGTTTTTCTGCAAGGCAGTTTCCTCGTTAAAAAAATCTCTGGTGTCTTGTGTGCTTTTACTTTCCACATTATAACTCTGATTTATAATTAAAGCACCAAGTAGTACGTTATTGCATAACTGTCGAGTTGACTCCAAAGTAATCTTTGTCGAGGTCTAACAACTCCAGTTATAAGTTTGGATATTGATTTTTGAGATCGTCCAGACTTAAACCATAAGACTCACGAGCCAAAACGAAAAGTTGGTAGTATTTCGGTACCCCTCCTTTTTCACTAACAGTTATAGCAGCGTCTGACATACGAGATTTTAGGGGGATTTTATGCGTACGACCCAATGAAATTTTTGCTACTGTGACTTTTTGTAACTACTTTTCCTTATCACCCTGATTTTCCTGGATCTACCTTCCAAAATTGGAGATTCCAGAAAATCCACTTTTCTTCAAATTTCAGAAAAAGGATACGATGGATCTAAAGGTGACAGTTACTTTCCTGATATAACTTTTAATAGGAAAACCCTAAAATATCCCTAAGCAAGTTTTAGCAGTATGAATCGTGTACAGAGTTCTAAGGGTGTTTTCTGGAAATTATAGTAATAACGGATTCAAAAATCAAAACGCTACTGTTTCTTTGAAGATTTTGAGAAATATCTTTTCCTTCCTATTTTCCATGAAAACTTCTTTGAAGAAAACCTTTTTTGCATCTTGATTAGATCTTTGTATTTCAAAGCTTGAATTCTTTGAAAAATACCAATCCATCATAATGATGATTTGTTCAAAATTCTTAAGTACCTTAAAGCATTAAATCTTTAGATACTTAAGATGGTGGAGCTTATTTTAAGTAAAGAAAAGAGAAATAAGAGTAAAACTTGAAAACCCTAAGAAAAAAAATTCTGAAAATTTTGAAAAACCACCAAAGCACAGGCAAACCTAAGTTGTTTTAATCAGTCCCTATTTCTAGCGCCAAACTGTGTCGGTATAAAATCTTCTTAGAAATATTATACCTAACAGCCAATAGATCAATACGCTCAACCAACAATTTAGGGAGCAATTCTAGTGTATAACAAGATATCGAGACATATTTAAAACTACAACGATGAAGATTAAAGCATAATAAATAACAAAGTGAAGACCGAATGTTCATTAATGTAAAGTGTTTCTCTGGCTAATACTACATGGATATTGTGCTTCAAGACCTGAGGAGATTCAGTACTCACCTAGTCTCACTCACACGCCTTTAGACTTATAAAAAATCCAACCCTTACAAATGAGTTCGAGCTCGCCTTTTATAGAACGAGCTATAAGTGGATTACAGCTAATAAGACAAAATACACAATCGCGGAGGTGTCAGAAGTTGTCGAGTAAGTTGGTGGTCTTCGAGATCCCCTCGGGAACTCCCTCGTTCCGTTGTCCTGTTGATCATCGATGCATTTTCTTCTTCGTTGTAATTTTATGGGCGATGGCTCTTTCGAATTATTCAGTACCTCGAGCCTCGTCCTTCATCTGGTGCTCCTTCCTTGTGATGTTGGCACATGTCTCGATAGTTTTATTCCCCCACACCCATTTCTCCAAATTTCCTCTGGATTCATAAAGGTATTTCTTTTGATGATTTGAGTATAGTGAATTTTTAAGGTTTTGATTTTTCGTTGTCGTGTCGTTTTAGTGAATTCTGATAGACTTCTGGTCTGATTTTTGTCGTGGCTCCTTCTTCAGATGACTTCTACTGGTCAATCTATCTTAACTTTAGCTCAGAGGATCCATAACGCCGGCTATGACATGATTGGATATGAAATTACTACTTTTGGTGACTCGACAGCCAGATTGACTCCTGAAAAGATTGAGGAACAAAGGTGCAGTGAAAATCTATTGGTAATAACTACTCATCAATTATGTGCGGGGATCGAGCTTCCTCTTTATAAAGCTTCAAACCCTCTTTCTACAACATTGTCTCTTCGATGACCAAAGTTCGTGGGATAATGCAATTAACATGTAACTTAATTCAATTAATCATCGAGTGGGTTATGCGTTCAGAAGAATTGTCTAATTATTATAAAATCAGGCCTCCCGAAGGTTCAAAGTCGAAGAGCTATTTTACTGCCAAAAATTTCTTCAGCCACTACTATGAGTGTTTGACTATGGATAACGAAGCTGCTCCGTGGGTGGTTCGATTTAATCAGCGAGCTAATGTGAAGAATGTCCTACCTGAAGTTGATCTCCTTTGCCATGTTATCGACGAAGAATTGTACACTAAACCCTTACTGATCGAAGGGCTTATTTTGCTCGGTTTGGAAGATAAAGACCAGAGCATCATTCGAACAAGTTTTAAAGACGATCATCAATTTATCAATTACAACTTCTTTATTTTGCACTACTCCGAAGAAGAGAAAGGATATCTGCGAGGAAGATAGCGACGAAAAGGAAGAACACTGCCCTCTTAACCTTTTATTCCTTGTACATACTTCCTTATTTCTTTTTTACCAATTCATACTTCGATCATTTATTCTAGAAGGGCACTTTCCTGGTGAGATCTTGAAGGACAAGAAACAAGCTCGAATAGAAAAAGGGTCAATTGAACAGGTAACAAACACCACTTGTTCTGGGTATGTTTTTAGGTATTAATACCTGTCTTTGTTTGTTTCTTGAGAGATTGATCGTTATTTTGTAGAGCGAAAGAGATAGGTCCATGGAATCGAACCAGGCTGCGGATTTACCAGAGTTTACTTTACGTGGCGTTAAAAAGAAAAGTTCAGGAAAGATCAAAGGTTTAAAAGAAGGGTTTGAAGAATCAGAAGAGAGGCAGGGATACGAAAGGGAAAGATGATAAGGGCAAAAAAAATGAGTGTGGTAGAGGAGATAATGTAAAGAGTAATAATAATGAATGTGATGTAGGGGCAGACACGAAAAGTAATACAGAGGATGATGATAAAGACAACACCATCGATGTTAAATCTGGAAGTGTGCCCTATTTTTGTTGTCGGTCGAGGAGGCAAAAAACCTGGTGCCTCGCCTCTGTCTCTGCTTCTGCCTCTGCCAAGAATCAGAGCAGAGTTATCGATGTTCCCTCAAAGAAGTTTTTTGTCTCAGAGCCACCTGCTCAAATTTATTATCGTAGTGCAATTACCGAGCTGTCTGATAACCTAAAAGTCGAGGATCTGCCCCAGGATTCTCATATTTTTACTCATCCTGGTGTATCTGACTTTCGTAGCCCTCATTCGTTTCCTTCTATAAATAGGGAGTACTACACCAGCGAAGCTTTAAAGGAACTGTTGAAGAGCAAGCATGATTTCAGTGATTGTTCCAGAGATTTGTCTGCCCACTTCGATAGGCATGCTCGAGATCCTGCAAGGTTTCCACTTGATCCCAATCTCTGTCTGAATATATCTTAGATGTTTAATGGCATGCGTCCAAAGGATATCAATGTTCCTCAAGGCCCTTGGCTAGCTTGGGCTCAACACCTGGCATTTCTTCAAATGATATGTGAAACTGCCTCGATTTTTAATGTATTTCTACAGTATCTGATGTTGACGTTCCATTTTTGCTTTGTAGGAGCATTACCATCGTGTAGGCTTGTGAAATTACTCGTTTAGAAGGCACGAAGATGTTTCCTATATTATACGGACCTCCCTAGACGGTAATTCAAATGTGGCCGATTTACCTCTTTTCCAATAAGTTTCGCTACAACATCCGCTGCTCTAGCTAATTGTCCATCCTTTCCAAGTGTAACTTCTATGTTATGTATGGTTGTGCCTAAGGGCATATCAGTTGAAGTAAGACTTTTTGATCAATTAAAACCATGTCCCAAATTGTACAAGTTTCTTGCAAAGCATACGGTTTTCTAAATGTTATTTAGATAAATGGATCTTTTTAAAATCGCATGATGAAGTACCACATGAGTGAATACATAGGAATCTAAGTATGTTGAATCACTCACGTTATATAATTTTCTGCATCCTAGGTCTCCCCGTTCCAACATCTGCCTTATGTTCTTCATATATAACTTAGACCGAATGACTCCATGAAATTATGTCGATACTTCCACATATTATGGGTAACGTATGGAACATCTTTATTTTCCTCTGAGGGTTATAATTACCTCTACTTAGCTTTCAATTCGCCCCTGACCATCAATGAATTTTAAATAACCCATCCTCTCTTTAAAACAAGGAGCGCTTCCGGCTCTTCGGTGCTTAAAATAATATTCTCTTTACCATATTACAATATCTCTAGAGTCAATAATTTTATATGTAAAACCACTGGACTCGATCACTTGTTGTCGTTACGCTTCAGTTTTGTGTGGAGGTTTATCCCGTAAAGGTACTCAAATTGGATCAGGGATTGATTTCTAGGTTTCGCCATAAACCTAATTGGTTACTTCCAATTAAATCAATGGTTCAAACCGCACTCAAAGGTAGGGCATTTCCCATTGGGATAGGAACTTCTGTACCAGAAACAATGGTATCTCTAATTATAGTCTCTCTAAAATGTAAAATATATCTTTTCTCACCATCCCCATAATGTATGAGATAAATGTATGCATTTCGGTTTGGGATCGATTATAGTTACGATTCTACTAGATATGTCTTTTGCGTTCTGTCGAAAATTGATTTTACGATATAGACGCTTATGAGGCCTCCCCATCTATGTCTTGCGGTAATGATGCCTCTGGCATTACGACCTTTACTACAGTGAATTTGATTCCACTTGACTGTCTACAACCCCATTACGTGTGCTCGGAGTAGAAGTTTTGTATAAATGTATCACCATGTTATTAAGTATTTTTTTGTTAAGTTTTTTTATTTCTAAGAGGTGGAATAGAATAACCCGTTTGAAGCGTAATGATGATATGTATACGTTTGTAATGCATTGTATGTCCCATAGGTCCCATTCTTTTACTCTTTCCCTCAGTCGATATTGTTAGAGCATTGCTCGGTAGAACCCACTGACGTTGGTATGTCAAGTTAGTTGTCAAGTTTAGTTGCCAAAACAAAACCGTGATTTAGTTTACAATATCATTTCGGAATAGGATAGACTAGGTATTGAGACGAAAACCATGTGAAGATCGAAGACCGGAGCTAGCTTACACACTTGATATTTATCGTCCTCTCGTCAAAATATTAGAAAGGTTCTCCCTGATTTCGTATCTATCAATTTAATAGTCGATGATGTTATATCATATATATATATATATTGATCTTAGAAGGATTCAAAGATGAGTTTTCTTGGCACAATGGTTTTTCCATGGTGATCCAATGTTATAAAACTATGTTGGGAATAGATTTAGTTTTCGAGCTAGTACCCAACAGCGTTCGCGTTCATATTTTATGTGGAAAATTCCTGAACTCTATGATGACTATGGTGTACGCGTTCATACCACTGAGTTCAGTTTCTTGAACTATAAATAGTCATGTTATGTTCGCGTTCATGAACGTGTTCATAATCATCCGAAGAAAACTTCTATTTAGAAGTTTGCCTTTATGATCACGTCCATGAACGCGTTCATAACAGGCTTCGGAACTCCTGTCCCTTGTTAACGTACCCTTAGACAAACCTTGTGCATGGTTTACTTGTTAGAGCTTAATTTGACACATCTTTCTCATAGATCAAGGTGAGTCTTAGCACTACTGAAGGTCACTTTGGCTAAAGGCGGTTTGAGGAGATTGGGTTAGATCTATAGAAAGTTTATGGACATCTCTTGTTCGAGAACTTACTTGAGACCTACTCAAGGTTGCTTAACTTTCAAACAAAGACCTCCCTTGATGATCAATATAAATATATGACATACTGCAAATATACAATCGTATCCTCTACTCATTATTGTGTATCATTGGATAAAGGGTGGTCGTCATCTTGAAACCTATTTTCTATAGGTTACGACTATTGCAAAGACTTCACTTGAGTATCGTGAAGCACCGGTCGAATTTAATAATACTGATCTTGTATCTTGAGTCGATTGTATTGTTGTTCAATCAATAAAGACCAAAATTTGATAGAAACTTCGTACGGCTGCACTCGGTGTTACAAGTCCTAGAAGTTCCATGACGCAATCACGAACTAGGTCTCGTATTGAGTTCGTCAGGCGTTATGAGGTAAAATCATTTAGGCTAGATCAATAAGCCCTAGCTGATATATCAATTTCTATTAACCTTGATTTTAAATCTAAAGGAGATCACCTTTCATATTCTTCGTTGAAAGACGAATCGAGTACAACCACGCGTCATGTTAGAGGAAGGGTAGCGCTAGTCTTCACGAAGGACTGTGTGGAGCAACTCTTAGATATAAAGGAACTTAGCTAAAGGAATCAAGTGCGTAGGTTTTTGCGGGAGCCAAGAGATGTAGGAGCATAACGGTAGTTGAATTGCTTGGAGGGTTTAATTTAGTCTCAATTACATTCCAGTCTGAAGTCTGATAGTAGGCTAGTGTTTGCATTTGCTTAATACTACGTTCAATCTGGACTAGGTCCCGGGGGTTTTCTGCTGGATTGCGGTTTCCTCGTTAACAAAACTTCTGGTCTCTTGCTTTACTTTTACCTTCCGCATTATATTATCTCTGATCGATATAATTAAAGTATTGCAAGTTTGTATGTTTGTTAAACCTTCGAGTGAGTCTGTCTCTTTGATATCTACAAGAACTTGTTCTTGTTGGGATTCGGTTCTTGAATAAAAAACTTGACTGAGGTTATTACTTGGATGTTAATTTGTGAGATCGTTCAAGTAATCTAATCAACTAGGTTCACGAATTCAAAAGTTGGTGGTGTGCTTGGTATCCCCTCTTTTTTCAGACAAGTATTCATATCTATTACCTTGACACCAAAGAATTCGACCCAATACTTTTATGTCCTAGTTAATTCTGATTCGATATTAGAAGTATATTGATTGTTCCCCAATAATCAAATACTTTTTTCTGTAAATACTGCATATTTGATTTCATCCATAAATACATTTCCTTCCTTACGAGTTCCAGTATTGATAAGAATTCTAGTTCTAATTGTTCATATGTATGAATATACCATACCAATTCGTTGTGGATGATGAGATTCCATTTGATACATAACCAATTCCAATAGACTTATTGAACGTTCTCATTGGCATGCATCCAATAGGAATTGAACCTACAAATTTGCCAATTGTGTGTTGGGTGCTTTCATCATTCAACCTTGGATGCTTAACAGGGATCATCTTAAATGATGAATAACCAAATTCCAATTCAACTTAAAAATCTTTAGGAGGAATCAATAAAACGACAACAATTCAAATCTTGGATCTTCCAATTAAGACAAATCAAGAATTATCACTATTTCTTAGATTCATTGACCAAATTGAATACAACAGGATCTTTCAATCACCTTTTTGCCACCAAGAATGTTTTGTGGAACTCTTTGACACCCGAATTTGGAGTATCCTCCTTTCACGCGTTTCACAACGTTCAACAAGCAATCGATATTTCACGATCAAATGTGTAGTACGGCTTGTAGCAGTGGTCCTTATATATCATATTAACAATCGAAATATGGTCGAAAGAAAAAATCTCTATTTTATTGGGCTTCTACCTATGAATTCCATTAGACCTATAAATGATATATCAAAAGAATATTTTGGCATTCCAATATTAATAGGTTGGTTGTTTCGATCATCTATCTTCCAAAAGTGAAAAAGATCTTTGAGAGTTGTCTCATGAATCCGCAAGAGAGTACTTGGGTTCTCCCAATATCTAAAAAAGTGTATCATTGTTGACTCTATCTGGGGTTCACGATGGTGGAGGAACCAGATCGAAAAAAGTGGAATTGTAGTTATAAAATATTTAAGGAAACCGTAGCAAGAATTGAAATCCCATCTAAAGAGAAAGATGTCAAATATTTAGAGTTTCTTTTTGTATCTTATACGGATGATCCGATCTGTAAGGACCATGACTGGGGATTGTTTGATCGTCAGCTTATGAGAGACACATTGTCTGCGAGAAGACACAAACTAACCCTATTTCTTTAGTTGCAGGTACAGCTGGAGATACTATAGGCAGGAGTATGTGGTTAAACATTCAAAAAACCAACGAAGACTTATTTCGGGTGGTGGATATTCAGCTTATGAGTGGCTCAAACGTTAAGTTTTGGCACGAATGGTGGCTTCAGAAACGTACACTAGCATTGAAATACCCGAGGTTATATAAGTTAAGCTTGTAACATGACAGTATGGTAGCGGATTTGAAGACTGGTGGCTGGAATCTGATGTTCAGACGACGACTTGACCCGGCGGAGAACATAGATTTATTGGAGTTGCAGCACGTCTTGAGAAATGTGGAGCTCAAGGATGATGGAGATGATTGTTTGGAGGGTGACATCACAGAAAGAAAGATATATGCATCGATGACATAGAATTGGGCAGATTGTGACTTTGATGATTGTTTAGGTGGTATTAACAATGCATAATTTTATGCCCACTAAAACTATGTTATAACACATATGCATAAACATCACTACAACAACATGCCTTCTTTGCAACATGTATGAGGATAACATGAATCACTTATTCATTCATTGTGACTGGGACAAAAACTTTTGGAATTATTTTCTTTCGATACGGAATATGGACTGGGTGTTTGCGGAGACTCTAAAAGATGTTTTGAAAGGGTCGAGACTAAATAAGCTTAGCACAAAAATAAGAACAATATGGACTGTTATTCCGTATGCAATTATATGGGAGATTTGGAAGGAACGTAATGTTAGAGTATACAACGGTACATGGAAGAAGAAAGAGGAGATGTTGATGGGCGCCAAGAATAACATCATTCTTTGGGTTTCTCAAACGAAAATATTGGATGGATACACAACAACACAAATGTTGTTTCATTGAAAGGAAATTACTACTTGAGATTTCGTGTTTTTTTTTGTTTTCCTGTTGGGTTGCTCCGTTTCTTCAGGTGCTTTGCGTTCACTGAATCTTCTTGATTCATGAACTGTACATTTGTATATAGCTTTTGCTTTTAAATATATCCTTCATTTTCTTAAAAAAATTGTTTGATCGTCGTTCTCCGAGGTAGAAGCGGAAAATAATCAACTTGAATTCAGAACAACTATTTGAAACCTTAGTGCAACACTAGATTTGTTATCTCATGTATGTTGTTTGTGAAAAAAGGCTAATTGAAATGGAGGGTTTCTTCAAACAACAAGGAGCCGAGTCAGTTATTGAATCAAATAAGATTAAACATGATTCTCATATCTTCTCGAGAAACAAGTGTGGGTATTTCTTTGCAGAATTGTGCTCAATTTTCATATGTGGCAATTCCACCAAAATATCTTCGAGAAACAACTAAAGTATCTATATGCAAAATTGTGCTCAATTTCATATGTGGAAATTCCACCAAAATATCTTTGTTAGTTGGGGGGAGAATCTGCACAAGCCGGATTTTTTGAGGAATGTAGCGAGAGTTGGATTTGGTTAAACAGTGTGTGGTTGGTAAACAAGGGTCGATTGGCACTGAGTTAACTAGCAGAGCAAGAACACAAAACAAGGGTACATGAAGAAAATCAACAAGATAACAGATTACGGACACCTTAAACAGTTGAGCAAAAGAAATTATTGAGGCACAAAACACAACATGAAGGTTAAGCTTGCTAATGAGATGCGCACGCATAATAGTTATTTGTTAGAGAAGATATAATCATGTGTGATCTGAGAAATGCTACGATAAAAGTTAAATCATTATACTTTTGTATTAGCATGATTTGATCTTCAAAACTCATCAACATCTCTCGAGAAAAAAAACTTTATTTGTATATATCAATACTCATACTTATCGAAACCCACCTTACGTGTTATAAACTGATTCACTTTCATGATATGGGGACGGGATTCCATTCTACTTACCGTCAATGATTAACTAATTTCTATCCCTTTAAAACACAAATAAAAATCGATGTCATTGTATCATACAGTAAAAACTCCATATATTAATACTCCATATATTAATAACCTCTATATATTAATAAATATTATGGTCCCAATTTGTAAAATCATATGTTAATCGACCTCTATATATTAATAACCTCCATATATTAATAATTTTGTGCCTGCCCAAGAGTATTAATATATGGAGTTTTTACTGTAGTAGTGGTAAAGTTATTGGGTGCTAATATCAGTGAACTGAGTCAACAAATGCTTTACTAACAAGAGGAGAAAAAAACAAAACTTGCATTGTTCCGAGTTAATATTGAGTTTGTGAATGCCTGCCGATTTGACAGTAATCGGCACCTCCTGGGGACTAAAAGGAGAGAATAAGCCGGAGCAGTTGGTGAAGGCGTAGTCCGAGGAAAACTCTTAATTAGGCGTAAATCTAGACAATGACCAACCTCCTCCCCCACCACCTCTCCTTCTAAAAGA
>JAJJMA010114629.1:10455-32167 GCA_023529015.1 Papaver nudicaule | reverse complement strand
CGTATGAGCAGCAGATCTTGAATATTCTGAACACAAAACGCCCCAGGAAACCTGGTCCACTACAGCAACAAATTTAGCCACTCTCCACACAGCAGCAGCAACAACAACTGCAGCAGCAGCATCAATAGCAGCAATAACTGCAGCAGCAGATACAACACAATAATCTCTGTCAAAGCTTTGTTGTACTGATGGACTCTTCCAGAGCAGATTTTAAAGAGATTATAACATGTAATTGTAGTCTTTACTTGTGTTTTCTTTGTTTTTGTTTTTCCCTTCCTGGTTTGTGGGAAGTTTAATCTTTACTGTTTGGTGGGACAGCATTTCCTTGTATCTTTCAGTGCCTCCTTGCACACTGGTATCTAAAGCAAGTTAGTAAATCCAGTATATTCAGCTAAAAGCCGGAAATAGACGGAAATTGTAGTAATATCAAAACCCAGGGATAGCCAAAAATATCACAGTAATGTCTTTATGCATCCAAGTCTATTAATTCAATATCACAATTCAAATCAGCAAAAAATAGAACGGGCATGGCAACAATCAACATAAAAAATTTGAAGTTCCAATACCTCTATTTTTGGCCTCTAGCAGGAAAACGTCATTACCAGAAATCTCCACATGAGCAACTTCCATCTTTAAACAAATGATACCGGGTGGAATCTCTTACAAGTATCTCTCGTTGAACGATCTTTGATATGAACTTAGTAGCATTATGACAGTCTCCACATACTCGAAGATTCTTAGCAACTCGAATAGGCAAGCCAGAAGGTATAAAGATCAATCCGAAAGCAATCGCGAGCCTCTCACTGTGGTGATTAAGCATCTTTATCTTCTCTGTTTCTTCAACATCATGGAGGACAGAGTTCATATCAGGTTTATAACCAATATCTATCATTTTCAGATACAATATATCCAGTTCAGCATATATCTTATCAGAAAATGGGTTTGATCGATCATCAGCTGAGAATTCGTAAACCTTGTTCTTATACTTGATCCAACTATAACCAGGTGTCTTTATCAAACCCTTATCTCTCATTACTCTTCTTAAACGAGACACATCGTCCCTCTTACCATTGACTGCATAAATGCTAGAGAGCAAGATATAACCAGCGGGGTCTTCCGGGACCAACTCAAGTAGAGAATCAGCAGCCCATTTCCCAATCTCCAGGTTATTGTGAAATCTGCATGAGCTAAGTAAGGTTGACCAGCCAATTGAATCAGGACGATAAGGCATCTTGCTTATAAAATCTTTTGCTTCTTCTAATTTTCCTGCACGACTGAGAAGATCAATCATGCAACTGTAATGACCAGGAGTTAAGTTAAGCCCATGCACTTTAACCATGGAATCAAAATACTGATATCCTTTATCAACTAATCCCGCTCTACTGCAGGCCGAAAGAACCCCAATGAAGGTAACTCCGTCAGGTTTCATGCCTTTCTCTAGCATTTGCTCAAATAAATCGATTGATTTAGTGGCTTTTCCAAACTGAGCATATGCTGAAACCAATGCAGCCCATGAAACTTCGTCCTTGACATGCATTTCATTGAATAACTTATGTGAATCTTCAATACTTCCACACTTACCATACAAGGTAATTAGTGCATTTGAAACAGTAATGAAAGAAATCAAACCTGAAACCAGAGCTTGACCATGAAATTCTGCCCCCTCTTCTACACTTGCTAGATTAGCACAAGAACTAATTACACTTCCTAAAGTATAATCATCAGGGTCAATACTGTTCCTTCGCATCTCGCAGAATATCCTCAGAGCTTCTTCAGATAATCCATTCTGACCATAACCCACAATCAAAGCTGTCCACGACACTATGTTTTTGTGAGCCATTCGCTTGAAAACATTTTCGGCATGTCTTATGCTTCTGCATTTCGAATACATGTCAACTAGAGCACTACCCACAAATATATTATCCTTATAACCCGTCCTAATTATATAAGCATGGATCTGTTTTCCTTGCCCTAAGGCCAAAAGACCCCCACAAGCGGTCAAAACACTTCCAAATGTGAACTGATCAATAATGAAACCTTTGAATATCATCTCTCCAAAAATATCAAGTGCTTCTCTCCCTAATCCGTTCTCGGTAAGCCCAGTAACCATGGCTGTCCATGAAATTGAATCTCTTTCAGGCATTTTGCGAAATAATTGTTTTGAATCTTGAGGCATTCCACACCTAAAGAACCCACTTATCATAGTGTTATACAATACCACATTTCTATCTGAAAGTTCATCAAACACACGCTTTGCATCATTAATTCGCCTAGCTTTAGAGTAAAAGTCCACTAAAGGACTACCTACAAATACATAGGATACAAATCCAAGTTTCCAAATTTGTCCATGAATCTGTATACCCAAAGTCACAGACACCTGTTTTATCGCCAAGAGCAGCATTGTCGAGAATGTAATTCGACTCAAGTTGACAGAGCTACATCTTAACATCAACCTATAAACCTTCACCGAATCCTCTAACGTCCCATAATTCGCATGACCCGAAATAACTGAATTCCACGAAACCACATCAGGAGTTGGCATCCTGTGAAACATTTGTTGCATTTCATAAATCTGGCCGGATTTGGAGTAAGTGGAGACAATGGTGTTCCATGAGTGGGTATTTGAGTTGGGAATTTGATCAAACACTTGACGTGCATATTTTGAGTTATTGAACTTCGAATACACACTTATGAGATTGTTGTACAGAAAAGTGTCAGGGATTGATAGGGTCTTGATTATAAGACAATGAAGCTTCTTAGATTGGCTGTAGGATTCACTACAGCGTTTCAGTAGGGAACCATAGTAGTTTGCTAGAGAACTCATAATGACATGAAATAGGGGTACCTACTTCGTTGTAAGAAAATAGAAAACCAGCTTAAGCATTTAAGGACACAGATTTTACTGTGGCATAGGAGGATTCAATACAAAGGAGCTAGAATGTGCAGCTGATATTTCTTTTTTTTTTCAGCATCATCTATTTGGTGAACTTGTTTCCTGTGTATTGTGGCATAGGGGAGACTTAGGAAAGCTTTCGTCTTAGTACAAAGGGTTTTCAGTTTGATAGAATCAAAAGATTGAAAACCTGCTCTTTTCAACACTCTATTTGGATTGCAGTCAAGGCTTAACGAAAAAGACAGTAGCATAATATCCGTTACACAACTAATTGAAACCAATTTTATTACATTAGACCGGATATCCACAAAGTACCAGGATCTACATACAAAGAAAAAAAGGAAAAACTCTACTGGAAAACCCTAATTATGTCCTTCGTCTGTTATATGTGGATTCTATCACTGATTATTTCCTTGGGCAGTAGCTCCAGCAAGTGCAATGTCATAATCTTTACCAGTAATGATGTTGTAGAGTTGTGTGAATCTCAGGTACATGTCGGGAACACTTTGGTTCATACCAAGACCTAATGACTCCTCCAATAACGTCACAACTCGATCCTTAATATTGTTTCCCTGAAACAAATACAGTTCAAACCTCAATGTATTGTTATGCATACTGAGAGAAGCTTTAAAAACAAATGATGACACAAGTATTTCAGGAAATCAGGAGGCGTTTGAAAGAGTGAGTTAATTGGAGTTCGTATAAATAAAGGGTTCAATTCACCACCATCAAACAAGCCTAACAGTGGAACTTGAAAATCAATTTTGTCAAGCAAATCTTTCAGAAAACTTGTACAGTTCCCTTTGCGAAAATTATGTTGAGAAAAAAGATTTGTAGCATACAACTGATACAAGTACTATATCACTAATCCTCTAGTTCTATGCACTTTAAATAAACACTCAACATACTGTTGTAAACCACACCTAGATCAATTAGAAAGTAGTGATGACTGAGCTAACTAAAACCTAGCCAATATATCATTGCAACCAATTCATGTTTCATCTGTTTAGGAGTTTCGTACTTTTACGCAACTATAAAACACCAACCACTACAGAGCTAGGAGAGCACAACTAACATTTCTCCACATCTCTTTATAACTATGCAAAAATTGACTTAACAAGCAAAAGAGTTGTGTCGTGCATTTGATACAAGTATGCTATTGTTTTCTAGTTCTATGCACTTTAAATGAGAGCTCTAAAAAAAATCCATGCAAGCTACACATGTAAGCTACACCTAGATCATTTTTAGCCTATAATATGGCAATGATACAGCCAAAATATAACCTAACCAATAGCTCATTGCAACCAACTCATGTTTTTTTAAGCATCATTTGTTGAAGGGTTTTACACATTCCTAATATAAGCAATATCTAACGCAAATTCAAAAACTTGCACAAAAAATAAAATATACTCAAACGATTAACAAATTAAGCACTAAAAAATCAATAACTTTGAAGCTACTGACATAGTCCAGTATACATACCACTTTCCTAGGTCTTCCAGCGGGTCTCCCAGTAGAAACCGCAGCTGTCTTCTTCACAACACCACCACCACCACCAAACTTCGCAGGTCTCCCAACAGTTCGCTTTGGCCTCCCAACTGAACCAACAACTTTCCTCGGCCTCCCAACTGCCCCAACTTTCTTTGGTCTCCCAACAGATCTTCCACTACCAACTGGCTTCACAACAGCAACACCATTAGCAACAGGAACAACAGTAGAAGACTCCACATTCACCTTCTTTGGTCTTCCAACAGGCCTTCCACTTCCAGCAGCTGGCGTAGTAGAAGCAACTGTAGGCACATCAACTGTTGGCGCAGTGGAAACAACTGTTGTAGCCGCAGCACCACCATTAACAACAATATTCTCATTTGTTGCTGGAAGAATCACCATTCCAGGTACCAAACCAGCAAGCTGAGCAGGTGGTCCAGAGGGTCCAGAACCGAAAGCATCAGAAGTGACTTTCCGTGGACGACCACGACCCCTGGATCCTCCTCCTCCTCCAACAACAATGGGCTTGGGCTTGGGCTTGGGCTTGGAAATTGCTTTAGGTTTAGCAATTGACCCAGGTGGACGACCACGCCCTCTTTTAGCTGGTAGAACAACTTCCTCAGATCTACCTTGTACTTCTCCTACAATGGTGGTTTCTGAACTAAGATCAGGGTTCGGACTGGGACTAGGACCGGGAGTACTAGTAGTGTTAGTCTTAGGTGGCCTTCCACGACCTCGTTTAGGAGTGGTACTATCAGCTGCTCCTGGTGCTGATGCAGATGGTGGTGATAAAGGGTTGTTGAGGTTGATAAGGGAAGGAAGTGTGTAAGAATTCTTGATGGTAATGATGAGACCATTATCCTTTAATCTCTTGAGATGATGAGATAACAAAGCTGAATGATTCGGTGGTAGATTTGTGTAAGTTGCACCAATGAATTTTGCAATTGCTATTTTACTTGACCCAGTTATCTCATTCAGTGCTTTAATTGCTGTGATTATCATCTGCAAACAACAACAACAAAAAGATCCAGTTTTTAACAGTTCAACTCAGGGCTAATTTAGTCATTATATAAAAAAGATTAGGAGTAAAGATTTGAGCTTTACCTCAGCATAAGGAGGATGGTTGTTGTGACTGTTTGGAGATTGTTTGAGTGGTGTTGGTGCTGGTGGAATAACCACTTGTTGTGGTGGAGTGATGTGCTGCAATTCTGCTAGATTTGTCTGAGGAGGAGGCATAAAACCTAACGGAGCTGGTGGAATAACCACTTGTGGTTGTTGTAGTGGTGGTGGAGTTTGCGTGGTAAGTGGTGGTGGAGCTGCGGTGGGGAGTGGTTGAGCAGCTGCAAACTGGGGAGGAGGAGGAAAAAAAGGCACCATGTTTTCCATTGAAGAGAGAGGAGAGAGAAAGTGAGAGGAGGTGAGTTTGATGATGGGATTATTTGGGATGAGGTGGTGTGAGTTTTGTTGTTTTTATTTAATGGCAGGAAGGAGGAGTTTGAAGGGTTAGATTGGATATTAACAAGTTCTTTTTGTGAATAATCGGAGGGTTATTAATTACATTGGTTTTGTGTCATGCGGATCGATGACGTGGTGTGTTTTTTTTGAAATTTTATCTTGTTTTCTTGTGAGTTTTACTCTTGTGAAAGTTGTTGGAGTAGGGCGCCTGACTATGTATCGTAGATGTTATCCTCCCTCCGGTGCCGGCTCACTTTTTGTGGATTCACTTTTCCCTGAATGGAAGTCGTATTCTGATGTAATTTACGCTTCATTGAATCGGTGGTGTTTTGTATCAAGAGTTGCCGTCATCCAAACACAACTATCTGTAAAATGATTTGTTGTATTCAAATAAAAATTATTACGTTGTACCGTTGGCCAAGCATATCTCATTATTTGCATTAGAATTAAAGCTCAAAGTAGTTTATTTTATTTTTTTTAAAAACATGACCTAATTTTACATGGTTTTTTATCGATGTCTATATTGGAGTGATATGAACCAATACAACATTGTATCGGCCCATACAAAATTGATACAAAGGGAAAAAGTACACTAGAGATCTCCCGTTATTGGAGTTAAAGTTGATCGTCAAAACTATCTTGCTAGACGTCATATTGGATGATATCAAGTTCCAAGAGATTTTGATCAATACCCATGTTTATGTTTCCAAACACCTTATTCCACTGTTTGAGTATCGTTTTAAAGGATTTGAGTTTCTGCATAACAACAAACATTGTGCAGCAAAAAAATCATGTTGAGACTTATGTCTCGTTGGGAAAACAATGTACCCTTAGTAAATTCACATAACAACGGAAAGTGACTATGTTTTAAGAAGATCGCTAGCGGATTGGCGAATAATGAACGTCAAATCTTTCTGATTCAAAGTTGTTTCCGCATCCTCATGGTGTTGAAAAAATACAACATATTTTTGTTTGATACTCCTCCACCTCAACAAAGGTGTATCTTAAGTTGTTTTAGTTAGTTTAACTATATGTAATTTGCTTTCTAAATATATATTAGTTTTAATCTCCTAATGTACTGATTAGTTTTAGTTATATGTAATTTATTTTTAAGTTCTAATTTAAATCTCATGAAATGTAAAATCAATTTGGATTTGAAGTTTAATTCTATAATTGTTTATATTAAAATAAACAATACACGGAAGGAAACAAATAGTTTAAACAGTTAAAAATAAAGTTACATCCAATCTACTCGGGTGGAAGCCCAAAACCAAAGTTCCATGATCCCAAGTCGAAATTGTTGTTGTATAATAAGTCACCATAACCTTGAGTGGCAGCATCTGGTTGAGAAGAAGTGCTAGGTTGAGAAGAAGTGTCGGGTAGAGTAGAAGTGTCAAAACCATCTCTGTGACCTTGATAATGAATCAGAGCAGGGGGACACAATAGATATCTAAAAATGAATGAAATGATCTGGATGCGATAAATGCCCAAACTGTGCTAATTGGGGCAATTGGGGCATAAATAGTTTGGTTCCGAGCTGCTTCAAGATCAAAGTGACCACTCGATGTGAGGTTTCGAGCTTTTTCGACACACGCCAAAGCCATGAGTTTACTGTTGAGATGCTTTAACATTATAGTATTGTGATTCTACTTAAGTCTTTTTCTCGGAATTTGGGGTGGAAACTCTATTTCTAAGACTTCCCCCAACTTAAGTGGAAAACTTTGGGGTAGGTACCATATACACAATGTTTTTAGCCGTCAATCTGTTCATCTCTTGCAAGTAGAACCTCTGAAATTGATGGAATATGTGGTACTAATCGTTCAATATTGTACCTTGTACCCCCCGATTATAGATCTTCTCGATCGAGACCTCTAGAAACAACTGGATTTGGAATAATCTCTCACTGTGAATATGTATAGAAAAAATGGTGGCGTAGCTCCGGATGATGAAGTTGTCTGGCCATTATATATAAATATGGTGGGTCTGCTGGTGGAGGTTTGGAATGAAGAAAATCAGAACCAAGTGGCATCCTACCTAAAGATGGAATATCCAATCCACACACATTTTGTAGTTGCATACAAATGTTAGGCATGCAAATCGCACCATACCAAGTAAGGTGTTCATTTTCATCTACAACCTACTCAATCAAGTCTTTATCGGATTCCCAATGCTGACCGTTTCTTACCAACTGAGTGAAATCATCATAACAAATCTCCCTGCTTGGAAATGGTTTGATGGATTTTATTATTTTCCTTTTAGTTGTAGAAGGAGTCTTTCACCAAAGTACCAATCACCTTTGTCATAAACATATATAACTTTATCGCACGTATCGTTGTAAGCTTTTGGTTAGCATCCTCTGACCAACATCATTATTGTACTCTGGAAGATCAAGATATGGCATGCAAACAATGTTATGGTTGATTCTACACACTTGTTGAATCAATTGAGATAGTGTTGAATGTTGACATCATCAACCTGATCAGGCACCCAATTAGTTGTTTGGTACTTCTCTATGACTGGAAAACGATTGTGCTTGTCGCGAATAGTAGGTTCACCAATGGGAAAGAAAGTATACCACATGTACTAAAATAAATAAAATTGGCATTTTAGTACATTTCCATAAAATAAACAAATGATGGAAATGAAATATGGTTTTTACCTCCAAGATTTCCCAGACACCATTCAAGCTTGTTTTGTTACTAGAGGATTCACTGAGGCCTATGTATAGTTTGACTAAAATCATAGACCTTTGTTCATGAGATTGTGTCTTTCCCAATTCATTTTACGTTTTAGATACCATATTCGATATGTATACTCAATCCCATGGCTTAGATTTCTCACGAGGGGTAAAATCATAACTTGCAATATCCGAGAAGTATATGTACCGCAGGACGTTTAGTCATGCGCCTCTGCTATCCAGAGCAAGCCCTTGTAAACCAACATAGATATTTATAGATGTCATGTGCCTCCGCGATCCGGAGCACCTTCATGTAAACCTACTTTGTTGTCCGACCTTGTAGCACTGGATCATTGAGGTGTTTTTCCTCAATCTATTAATAGAGGACCTTAGCCTTGCAAGCAAGGGATGCTAAGTTGTTCATAATTAATAAGATGAGAGCTTCACTTGTACTTTTTCTTTTATTCTTGTGTTAGTTACTTGGGTGTGTCATTTAGTATATTTGTAACAACTACATTTTGTTGCCAACTAAGGAGACGACCAAATCAAAAGTCAGAAACCCTAAGAGTGAGGGTGAGAGCTGTTTTCATGAAGCACAAGTGCGGTTTGGGTCGTTTCATGAATATACAGTAGCGCACCAAAAGATTGAGAGAACCCAAAACACGACAAATCTCAAAAGACAAGTGAGGGTGAGAGCAATTTCATGAAGCACAAACTATAGTTCGGGTCGCTTAACAAAAATTCAATATCTTACCAACAAAGTAGAAAAATTAAGAGTTAGCGGATGAAACTTATACTAAAAATATTTTTTAAAAAAAAATCCTCCTACTCTAAACAATAATGATGGGAGGAGTCAGGATGCAGATTTAGGAAAATGAACAACAATCGACGAGGAATAATACCATCTGCATGGAGATTGTCACATTGCCACTTTGACGACAGGGGAAGGCACTGGAGGTCTGGTTCCGAAGATAACCAGCGACCAACGCGCAATGGGACGTCCAGACCAAACCTACCCGTCCAGGTAACAAGGCAAACAACAACTGTACAAATGAACTCGCCAAACATGTACCTAAGAAAGCTTGACGCACCACTGAGAGCGAAGTAAACCACATTGACAACAAAAGAAAGCAAAGCATCCACCAATTAAGAAGGATCCAGACAAAACAAAACTGAATAAGCGGAATGAGAAAGACATACCACAGAAAAACCCGTAAATGTAAAAGAACGAATTGTTAAATAGGTAAATTCGGTCTGAGAAATGTCGGAGCAGGTCCTAGCAAGATTAGATGAGTCAACGTAACAAATGAAAGTACAAGCTGAAAAAGCAGGGTACCGAAACACAACTATAGATGGTGAAAAATGGAAGAGGGACAAAAATGTAACACTACTCTCTAATTACGCCTTACCTAAAGGCAATTGCCTACTCAGGCACCTCGCTAAGCTCATAACACAACCTGCTCTGCAAGCTGAACAAACTCTCTATGAGTTCTCTCTTATAACTCTCGGTGGAGAGGATGATATCATAGTGCAGCACTAAATAACCCCACTAACTCATAAACCCATTGATTTACTTCATGTCGACATTGCCTCGAATTCCTCGACATCAGAACTAAATTGCTCACTGGTATGTGGTGGAGAGTTAACAGAGATGCATCCTCATGGATTTCCTCTTAAAATGCGACTCAACACCTGAGTCTCAACGAAAACCTCAGTAACATCGCGGCTCTAGGCCTGTCCAGAGCCCTCTGAGAAGCATACGATAGCCTAAACGCACTTAGGCAACCCACAGTCCAAACATAGAATGGCCTAATGTACCATGGATAAGCATGTCGTGACCTAAAATACGCCGTAGCCCAGATGCACAAACACGCCAGAGGGGAAGTGGCATAACCTGGATGCGCCACAAGAGATTGGTCTTGGCCAATGGCTTCAAATGCATGGCGCCATACTCATGGCGCCACGAGATATTGGCCTTGGCCACAAAAGCCACGACGCCATGAGCATGGCGCTACAAAATTGGCCTTGCCAACGGCCAAGGCCATGACGCCATAATGAAACTGGCCTTGGCCACATCTGTTGTTAGGATGGCGTCATGAACCATGGCGCCACAAAATCTGACCTTGGCCATGGGCCAAGGTCATGGCCACAGGGCCATACGCCATATCCATGGCGCCATGAATTCCTAGCCTTGGCCAAGGGCCAAGGCTGTTGCTATACAACCATCACACGCACCATAATCACATTGGCCATAAGGTGCATTGTCCGGTCAAACCCACTAGCGTTGGTATGTCAAGCTGGTTGTCAGTTTTAGGTGTCAAAACACAATTCTTGATTTAGCCTACTAGAGTTTAGATTTCGGAATTGGGATATAGACTAAGTAGTAGAGACCTTGAAGATGAAGACTGTGGAGACAAAGAAGACATCAATTATTCTTCATCGACAAAAGGTTAGTGGGAGTTATGACTTTTATGGAAATTCTTCTATTCTACTTTCTCTATCTTTCGAAATAGTCGGCTACTTTAGCAGTGATATTAATAGCGATTGAGATCGTGTTCTTGTCTACATGACCATGTGTTATGTTGGTATTTGTTCCCGGAAATACTAAGTTTACAAGAATGCATGAGATATATTCAATACCATTTGTCCATTGCAATGGTTTGCTTGCAAATCACTTGTTGGATATGGGTGAATCTAAAGGAGTACTCTTGAGCAAGAGTCCAATGGATTATAGCTGAGGACGTCTAACACGTCTAAGTACTGGTTAAGCCCAGAACTTCCAGCGGATCCAGTTAAACCCTAATCTTAATGGCGGACGGTTCCCGAACCGTACGTGAACAGAAACTTGGGAATTCTCCTGAGTTCCAAAGTGTCATTTTGTATGCGTACCTAACGTGAACTCAAATCGATACTTTTGTGATTCAGATGGACGGTTCACGAACCGTCCCAAGTGAATATTCGTTGGGATTTTCACTCGGGTTAAACTCTGAACTCCTTTATCTCTTAGTTGGACTTGGATTATCACGAAAATATATTATGTGGTACATCTAACGGTTCTCAATGTGTCAATAAGATAAAGATTATCTCTGGTCTGTTGGATCTCTATCTTGAAGTGTTTTTGAGCTAACAAAACACTTGGCAGATAAATGATAAATGATTTCCAATTGAGATAAATCTCTGTTTACTTGGTTTGCAAGTTAGGGTTTCCAAAACTTGTAGGACAAGTAACTAGTTGCTTTATTCCAAAGCAACATATCTAATTGAGTGCTATAAATAGAGGCGTATAAGGACGAATACCGCAAGCATCAAGCATACGTGAAGATTCCTTAGGGAAGAGATCGTAAAACTCTTTTCACCTCGGTGAATGCTTGTTGTGGTATAGTCATCCTCTATTAGGTAGCAGTTCCTCTTGGGATTACCTACGACTATAAAGACTTCTCTTGAGAGTTGGGAAGCACAGGTAGAAGATTAAGACCTTAGTAGTTGAAATCAGAGTAACATGTAACCTTGGTAACCTGATCACGTTCTTGTCTATTCTACGGTCCTTCTCTTCTGATATAAGGCCATTCAAGAACTGATACGACACACAGGGTTTCGAAAGGAGGCAACGCACGGCTGCACTCGGTGTTGTACGACCTAGTTAGCTCCAGTTGTATAAGTTTCTTAAGTGATTCTTCGTGTACAACTGAGGTAGAGACAAGTTGGGCATAGTTTACTCAGTTTACTTGTCAGCCCCCGCTTGTAAGTAGATTTCCGTATGACCTGGAGCAATCCGAAGGAAGTCACTTTGTGTATGTCAAACTGATAGAGGACAGTTCAAACATACAGTCGATAATTGAGGTTGCAAAGCCGGAATTGTTGACACAAACCTTTAACAGCGGTTAAAGCAACTTCTAGGCCTGTAAAGGACGTCAGCTAGGGGAATCAAGTGCGTGACGATCTGTGGGGGATATAGAGATGTAAGGAGTGCGACAGTAGCCAGTTCGCTTGGAGGGTTGGAATTGGTCTCTGCTACATCCCATACCGAAGTCTTATAGTAGGCTAGTGTTTGTAGACAGTTTGTATTGTGCGGTGTTCAATCTGGACGAGGTCCCGAGGTTTTTCTACAGGTCGTAGTTTCCTCGTTAAAAAAATCTCTGGTGTCTTGTGTGCTTTACTTTCCGCATTATATTCTCTGATTATATAATTAAAGCAAACACAAGAAGTACGTTAATATAAACCTGATCATTGTCCTCAATCCATCCTTTGGATTTACCAAGACCCTGTCTTGCATTGGACTGATCCTTGTGATCCAAACTCAGGTTAATGGATCTGGATATTGATTTTGAGATCGTCCAGATCTGACCATAAGTCTCACGAGCCCAAACGAAAAGTTGGTTGTATTTCGGTACCCCTGCTTTTTCATAAGGTCATAGCCATGCAACACTGTTTAAACTCAACACGACCATGCAATATCTGCAAACTACACGAGATATCAAAATATCACTCGGGGGGATAACTTTAGGGGTATTGGTCTGGCGGTCTACGGCAGTTAGAAAGAAACTGATAGAGATGATGGACATTTACGAGAAAGTGGTGCTGAGTGGACACGTTCTACACAACTCTAGCAGTTACAGAGCACAACTCACGTCCTCCACTCCTCTAGTCTTCCACGGCTTCCACCTTCTCTGTCGAGAGATCAGGGTGAGTTCAACACTATAAATAGAGGCCTCATCTATCTTCCAAGGCAGAACATTCAGAACAACTAGAATCTTCCGAATAACCAGAGCCTCAGAGCATACACCTGAGCATTTCAACACGTTTCTAGCCTTGGAGATTTCCAGTCGCCCTTACGACGAAGATCTTGAACTCTGACACCCAGAAATATACATCCTCAACCTGATCTCAAGTTTCTTTCACTGTTTCCCTCCCTAGATCAACCTCTATCCTC
The DNA here is from genome assembly GCA_023529015.1 of Papaver nudicaule. Lineage (NCBI taxonomy): Eukaryota > Viridiplantae > Streptophyta > Magnoliopsida > Ranunculales > Papaveraceae > Papaver > Papaver nudicaule. Next base: position 18,724 of record JAJJMA010114629.1, on the reverse strand, counting down.
TCTGTGAGAAAGACTTGAACGGACATTGGAAAACCTTCGCTTCCAGACCTTCTCTGAACTCCATGAAGCTGCAAAGAGATCCGCCAGCACTGCACCTGCACTACTAGAAAGAGCTAAACCTCTGAGGAACGCAGAATCCCGTAACATCCGTGGCGACAGGAGACTGATCAACAAGCAGTATAATAGTAGTATACCATCTATGGGCGTTGTTAGCGAAGGAAGGAAGAGGAAGAGCCCTGCCACGGAGGTGAGCACCCAAAACGCACGAACTCAGCTCCAGGGACCCCGAACAAGAACGTGAACCAAGGCGGGCCACAACAACCGGAGATGCGAAGGCAAAAGGCTAGACCAAAAGTATCTGACTACTCGTTCCCCATGGAGGAGGTACTAGAGTTGTTAGACACTTGGATCCAGGACGGATCAATCGAACTCCCTCCAGTACGACAACCTCCAACGGCTGAGGAGGTAGCAAGTCCAAGGTATTTTCGCTACCACCGAGTCACTACCCACTCCACCAGAGATTGCTTTAGCTTTAAGCGAATCTTCCAAGCCAGGGTGGAATACGGAGAATTACACGTGGGAAACGAAGGTGTGTACTAAGACCCTCTACCAGTTCGAGCATTCACCCTTCCTGAGGAGCCAGTAAACAAGAGAGTGGAAGGGATAATGTATCACCTATGTGAGACTCTCTGTCTCTCGAAACCACAGGGGAAAGACATGTTCATGGCGTTGAACATGGTAGTATCAGGCAGACGCCTACCCTTCAAGGAAGCTGATGAGCAGACAATATCCAAGCATGAGGAGCCAACAGAAGGACAAAGCTGGGGACTTTTCACAACCACTCGCCTCTTCCATGCTAAATTCCCGAAGACACTCATTGACCCTGGGTGCCCGGTGAACGCCATTTTGGTCAAAACTCTTAGAGCTGCTAACATTCCTTGCAGTGAAGCCATCCATGCCCCTGCAGTCATCAAAGATCTGAACGGGATTGAGGTACACACCTATGGGTGGATCGCCCTACCAGTAGAAGTCGCCACATTTCCAACCATTGCAGAGTTTCACATCGTCAAGGGAGATGTTGGGAGCGACATGGTACTGGGACGCCCGTGGTTCTGCGACAATCGAGAAATACTTCGTAATCTGTCAGTACCTCAGACATTTTTGGAGGAGTTCACACAGGGGAGAAATACCACCAAGGTAATGGCGGCGTTATCAACCGGACTCAAAGGAGTAAATAAGAACTCCCTCGGCAAGGAAGGTACTTCATCTGTCCCCCCTTTGTATGATAACCCACATTCCCCAAGTCATTGGGGACTCACCACTGGAAGACCTGCCAGAGAGGAAAACCCTGAGAAGGCTCCAGTAGACGTGGGCACGGCTATTAGGATCTTTATCAAAGCTCTTCAGGATTCTGGAATTGTCCGTGGTAAGCTATGCAGTGCTAAACTCGGAGGAAAAGGCGAACCAGTACCATATGTTATACCAACCGAAGTCCTGGAAACCATCCCAGACTTCGAAGAGTATGTAAAACTAGCCAACCTAAAGCAAGAGGCGGGGGAAAACGCAGTTGCATACATGGAGAGGTTTCGCAGAGAAGCAAAGGCACTCCTACCTAACGATGGTTCACTCGACACCACGTTAGCTCTGGGCATGCTCCCAGTTTAGTGATGCTTCGCCAATCACAAACCCTAAGAGGACCGACACTAGAACTCCTGTTCTGTTGTATTTGCATTCCTCCAAAGCAGCGCATCATAGCGTGCAGTAGATAGGATTTCCGTTTTAGCAATTTAATTAAGAAAAGTCTTTCATTTCAATCTCTTTCAGAAAACATCATCTTATTCAGTCAATAAAAAAAAAATACAACCCATCTGGCGTTTACAAAAATACTTAGAATAGAAAAACCTATTGCTCAAGAAAATCAGTCAAAACACAGCTAGATCCACCCTTGAAGGACAACCTTAGTTGCTCCAGCTCCTCCTGCTCTCTCTGTAACTCAACCTTCAGCTCCGCTACCCTCCTCTCCTTCACTCGAAGAACCTCCTGAGACCCCTGAGCCTTGGCCTTCTCAAACATGTCACGCAGCCAAGCCACGTTAAAGCCTTTGGACTCATCCATACCTATTGAACCTTCCCAATCTTGGACATCAAACGGATCAGCAAAATCCATGGACTCAGCCATCATCTCAGTTACCCTCGGCAACAGAGTGCCAACTATCGACTCGGAAAGTATCTGGTTCCCTCTATCATGAGCAATATGGCCGAATTTCCTCCAAATAGGGTCATATAGTGTTTGGTACTCATTCGGCACCGGAAAGTTGCCCACCAAAGCGTAGCCAGGTCGAACACGGTGAACCACTAGTGGAAATAACATGTTTTAACACGGCTGGGGTGTGTAGTTAAACACAGTTTTGCTACACACACCATTTTTGTTAAAAAGGGTGGCAGTTTAGGCGTGTTACTTTGTATAACACACCTAGCAGGGGTAGCAGTTCTGCTACGCACTTGGGTGTGTAGCTATACTACTACGGTCTGTATCTGTAGTAGTATCCGTAGTAGTCTAGGTTTCTGAAATAAAAAAAAATGATTCAGATTCAGCTGCAGTCAGAACAGCCTGAGCTGATTCCAGACTGACTGGAATTAAATCTAAACTGACTGACTGCCTGCAGTTGAAATAAATCTGATCAAAACAAAAATTACAAAATATCTAAACTGAATAAATTTCATATTAAAATCTCTTCAATTTACCATGTTAACAACTTTGTATATCTCAAGTTGGAAAATATAAAGAAAAATACAAGGCACGGACAACTAATTCAACACAAGTTTACACTTAGGCTAGAACCCCCAAGGCTTAAGCTTCTTCAATGAATTCTCTTGATTGTCACAAGTATCCTGACCACCTTAAATCACCACATATAAAGCCACAAAACATATCAGTCCCTAAACCGAGCTATTGAGAAATGATAAATGCACAAACCACCATAGAGCAGTCAATTAGATAATTATCACCACTTGCACAATTTTCCCATTTGTTCAGTGCTCTACACAACAACAACAACAACAACAAAAACAAATAAAAATCAATGGCTTAAAGTTTCTACCTTGTGGAAGAACGTCACTCATTAGTATTTGAGGTCCTTGTAGACTCAAATTGCCTCCACAATCTTGCTGAAGTCCATCTTATCTTCGTTCTTGACTAATGTCAAGCAAAGTGCCGAGGCTGTTTTCTTGTGCACAATCTGTTCAAAATGAAATGAAACCAGTTGACTTGTTAACAGTAGATTCAGTAAAATAATCATACTGCTATCTACAGAAAGGAAAGAAGGAACTGACCGCTCCAAGACGGGCCTTGCCCTTCACAATAGCATAAGGGATCTCCATTTTACGGCACAGAGCGGGCAACCACACAACAAGCTCAATTGGGTCGACATCATGAGCAATAACCACCATTTGGGCCTTGTTTTGAAGGAAAAAACTGATCAATAAAATGGACAGCAAAAAACATAAGACAAAAATATAAGATATAATACCATTATTGAATATCAATCTGCACTGTGATTATAAAACATAAGCAAGCAAATGTACAAGGAGTGTCTAATATCAGTCCCTAAGAAATTCAGATATCAGTTTACCTTAATATTCACAATTGACAATACTACTCGAAGATCGACAAAAAGATTGACATTGATGTGTAGATTCAGTAAAATGCAACAAAACACCTGACCATATTTTCCAACAGAACCGAAAGAGGATGCGTAAGTAATATTACATGTTCAATGAGGTAGGTTATGTGATTAAGTCCATATTTGATAACAATGGGCTTGTTTGACTCTACGGTCTTTCCCTCAGACTCAGCTTGTGCCCTTTTCAAAAGTCTTTCCTTCTTGGCAGCCTTGTCTTCAGGCCTGTATTACATCTTGAATAGATTTGTTGTTGCACAGCAAAGTGTTAGATAAATGAAACAGTAACAAACTGCGTGAAAATAAGTAACCTCAAATATACCTACAACCATCTAACAAAGGAACAAAGATATACCTAGGTTCTTGTCTAAGGTCTTTGTGAACTGGTTGAGAGCAGGTGGAACCTTCTGTTTCAGAATCGTCCTTTGACGTTGAATATGAACAACCTTGGGACATTTGACAAACCTATGCAAATCCTTCTTAGGGGGGTAATGCACCACCAATTCCAAACTGCTTTGGTCGCCTCTCGAACAAAGGGTTTGCAACCTTGTCCTGTTCACACCAAACCAAACAAAAACAAAATAAAATCAGATAACAAAATTAAATACATGAAATCTCTTAACCACAACAGAAATACTACTAATTAGTAACATAACCACATGACTTAAAGCATAGTGTTGGTTGTTCATTTTGATAATAAGGTTCATCCCTCATGGGACAGGGAAAAAGACAACCATTGTGTTGTATGAAAATAAAGAACCTCTAAGTAAACGCCCATTAGAAATTCCCCCCTGTTGGTTGTTGGGTAACACTTGAAGGGACACCATTCATTGTAGTTGTCCGACTAACTCTTGAAGCTGGAAAAAAGTTAAAAGATAAGACGGTTAGTGAAATCTTACACAATTCAACTTAAAATCAATTGCAAAATCAAGTAAAGTACATATAGCGTCACAAAGTTCAAATTTAATATGAGTTGGTAATGATAAACTTACAACTACAACAGACACCATGTCCCCAATACAGAGCAGAGGTCATACACCGTGCTTACAAAGTCGAGAAACTTCTGCAACCTGTCACTCTATTGAAATATGAAGTAATGGAATCAGTAACTTCAAAGAAGGAATGTTAAACAACATCCAAAGCAGGATTCAAAATAACAAATATAAATGGACTTAAGGATAAGGGAAAGTAAAGAATCATAAACCCACATATTAACTCACAAATTAAACCCACAAATTAAAAAAAAAAATCAAATTGTAAACCCTAACTGCCGTACCTGATGAAGATCTTCAACAACCTCCATTTCACCTGACGAATACACAAATCAAATCGTCAAGACCTTGAGAACAAACAATTAGAACAAATAAAAAAAAATACAGAAAAAAAATCAAAACTTTGTAAACCCTAACTTTTATACCTGATGAAAAAATCGAAAATCAAACCTTAATAACAAGAAATTAAGAGATTTAGGTTTATGATGGAGGAATTGATTGAACGGATTTTGGTTTTTGTGAGATGTTTTAGATGATTTAGGGTTTTGCTGCAGAGACGGAAATGAAGAGCGGTTGCGGAGACGGAAATGAAGAACGAGAAAAAAAATATGATGGAGAGCGAGAGATAGAAGATCAGGTTAAAGGGATAAGGAAGTGGGGCCAGAAGTTGTTTTTTTTAATTTTTTTTAGCTCTAACACGGATGATGGGCGTGGTAGTGTGGGTAGCAGAGCTGATGGCAAACATGTAAATAAAATTAGCCAAATCTGCTACGCCATTTCTTGATCTGCTACACACATTGGTCGTAGTACCCATTGCTACGGAGAAAGTGTGTAGTTGTTTAGTGTAGCAAAGTGGTTGATTTCCACTAGTGAACAGACGAAGGAAAGGCGACTCCGGCATTGGGACAGGGAGGCTCTGGACTCACGCCATCATTTGATGCTTGCTCAATCGAAGGAATAGTTACTTCCACATCATTGGGGAAAACCTCGCCAACGGTTGCAGAAACAATAGCCTTTACTCCGACATCCGAGTCGCCTCCACTCTCTAGCGCTTCAACATTCTCCGCTAAATGCAAGACCAAGGATTATTAGTTGGCCGCTTACTGGCAGTACAAAGACAAGCCCTAAAAGGAGGGATTGTCACCAAAGAGGGCGAGAAACCGTAAGACTCACCTGGACAAGTTCACGATCAATAGCCTCGGTGGGAGAAGAAGTATGGATGCCAGCACCAATCGACTCATCCACCTCAACCTCGACGGCCACGTCAACAGCTGGGGACTCCGCAACATTGTCATGTTCATTCGATACAGAATCCTACAAAATGTACGGAAAGTTTAATCATCCAAATCATCAAAAAAAAAAAAAACATGTAGAGCAAGGAACTCCACCGAAACACGAACAACTCACCTGAGATGGAAGGGGACATGAACCTATCATGGGGGAAGGATTAACAACACGACCCTCATGTAACTCCATCCTGTTACTCTTAGCCCTCTTCTTAGGTTGTACGACTGGAAGAGGTTCCATATCACCAAGAAAGAGAACATCGGTTAATGAAGACAAAGTGAACAAGAGCATACATGTGAGTGTCGAGAAGAAAGTCTACCTGGGGTGTCACAACGAAAGTGAGTCTGTCTGTTGTGTTCACTTTCTTCACGAAGTTGCCCAGAGCCAACAAAGTATAGTCCCAGAACTTACTGAATTCGGGAGTGACTCTCATCCGCCTACCAGCAACCAGGAAAGTGACCTTCCTCCCAGGATCCCGGGTAGGATCCAAGTATTCATGCAAATCATCCTCAGAAGGAGGATGGGAACGATCCAAAGGCACGTCTTGATCAAACCCCATGAACCTGGCTGCCCTGTCGATGTTTTACGCCTGCCTCACCAACTTACCCTGATAAAAGCCAAGAATAAAACCCGGGACGCTACTACACATAAACACCTGTTGTCCTTCGTCATCAACATTAGTCACACTGCGAGACCCAGAACGGAAAGCAGTTTCCTTAGTCTCCGCAGCAGTCTGGAGTTGGAAAACTCTATCATCGGGAACATCGCACCATAGACGGAAGCGGACGCTTTCCTCTTTATCCAAAAGATCTAATAACTTCACTGATTCCTTGGGCTTCTGCTCGCTCCACCACATGATCCGCATATTCTAACGAGTCTTAAAGAAGGCCACCCAGCGGAGCATAATCCACATAATGTTCCCACAGAAAAGCTTGAAGGAAAGGAAGGTTGATGAATGACGAAATGCGACCCGTGGAAGAACTGGACATGTTCCTAGCTAAGGGACTCAAGTGAGCATACTGGGACCCGAGGAACAGACTACCAATCAGCAAACAAACACCCTGAGCTAGCAGGACGGCATCGGGGATGACAGCGGGCTTCAACGTCTCGATAGGTTCATCCTCAAATATATCCCGCGACAACCAAATTGTGAGGAACGCTGCTATAAGCTTGGTGTTGCTAAGGGCATCACTCCTACCTCCAGACGAACACCAGTGATAAATCCACCTGACATAATTCTCATCAGCGGAGGCATTAGGTAAATGAAGATCCTCAATCTTTGTGTTCAATTCATCAACTATGGTATCACGAAGACGTCCTGGATGGTTGCTTAGAAGCTTCCCCGGTATTGGAAGGTGATACAGAGCTGATACCTCCTCCAAAGAAATGGTGAGCTCTCAGAAGCCCATGGCAGCAGTATTCGTGGACTCACACCAACGAGAAGTAATGGCGACAATACCGTCAACATCCACATGCACCTTTAATTTGCCCGACGCTCTCACTGCGTGCACGATTCCAACCTCCTCTAAGACGGCATGCACCTTCTTATCATTCAACATGGAGTCCAACCAAGGGATCTACTGAGCTAAGGGAACTCTAGGAACACCAAAGTCAATTGAAGAGGCTCCATACGAGCCTCGTTGTAAAGAAAACCTGATGATTTCGCCAGGAATAACAACTGACGAAGGAGACTTAGTCCTACTGTTATACTTCGGAGCAAAACGATCTTTTGGATCAACTCGACTCACAAGTGGGGTTGTTCTTTTACCAATCTCTCTATACGCATCGAAGAACTTGTCCTCAGCACTAGGCGTTCCAACAATGGGAGGTACGGGAGTAGCATCACCACCACGCTTTCTCTGCAACGCACAAACAATTCCAAGTAAGTTGCTACATACTCATACACATAATAGTAATCACCCTCCTGATAACATGAGTAGTTATGCATACACACTTACTCAAGTATACGTGCAAAACAATATATATGTTACATGAAGGAATGGCCTTGGCCATAAGCCAAGGCCGTAAAAAAAAAGGAGTATGTGTGGCGCCATACCCATGGCGCCACCAAGTAGCCTTGGCCCTTTGGCCAAGGCCGTGATCACCAAAATTGTCCTGTGGCGCCATCGACTCGTCCTTCCACGGACGCGTCCACATGGTATATATATTCATATCCGTATATATATAAATATATATATGTGTGTGTGTGTACGATCACATATATATTCAAAAAAACGATGAACGAAAAAAAAAAAAAAAAAAACCTAAGTTACCTTGTTGCTCCACTTGACGACATGATGAACAAGGATTA
>JAJJMA010114626.1:0-11279 GCA_023529015.1 Papaver nudicaule | reverse complement strand
TACAAGTTTCTTAAGTGATTCTTCGTGTATAACTGAGGTAGAGACAAATTGGGCATAGCTTACTCGGTTTGCTTATCAGCCCTGATTTGTGAAGTAGATTTCTGTATGACCTGGATTTAATCATCCGAAGGAAGTCAACATGTGTGTGGTAAACTGATAGAGGACAGTTAGACCATACGTCAACAATTAGGTTGCAAAGCCAGTATTGCTGACACAAGCCTTTGACATCGGTCAAAGCAACTCCTAGGCCTGTAAAGGACGTCAGCTGGGGGAATCAAGTGCGTGACGATCTGTGGGGGATCTAGAGACGTAAGGAGTGCGACAGTAGCCAATTCGCTTGGAGGGCTGGATTTGGTCTCTGCTACGTCCCAGACCGAAGTCTTATAGTAGGCTAGCGTTTGTAGTCAGTTTGTACTGGGCGTTGTTCAATCTGGACGAGGTCCCGAGGTTTTTCTGCAAGGCAGTTTCCTCGTTAAAAAAATCTCTGGTGTCTTGTGTGCTTTTACTTTCCGCATTATATCTCTGATTATATAATTAAAGCACCAAGTAGTACGTTATTCAATAATCGTAGAGTTTAACTCCAAAGTCCCCACTTTGTCGAGTTGATCCCCAAGATCACAACTCCGGTTATCTAGGTTTGGATATTGATTTTTGAGATCGTCCAAACCTAAACCATAAGACTCACGAGCCCAAACGAAAAGTTGGTTGTATTTCGGTACCCCTCCTTTTTCAGGAGATAACAATGAATTTTCAGAGGAGTGTACGCATCGAGCAGTAAAAGATTTGCAATTATTGCAAACTTGTCGAGATGCACTCATGACAAGATACGACAGATATCTCCAACAAAAGGAAACAGTGTCAGACAAAGTATTAAAAGCTGAGAGTGGAATATCCGCGAGATGGTTGGATAACAAAATTGAGGGAGTAAAAAAAGTGAGAATAAAGTATAGAAAAAACAGAGAAGTTGTGAGAATTGGGTAGAAGATAGGCAGAGAGTTGATTAGAAGAAGATAGAAGAGAGCTCGGTTGAAAATCCAAGAAAACTGTAGGATGAAACACGTAACCAGGTATAAAAATAAGAGGGCTAGGGGATAAACAGGTTGCATTTAAAGTAGTAGAGAGAGGAGATAGAGAAAAGCTATAGGTATAGGTAATCATGAGATAGCAGGATTGAGAGAGCATAACCTATTCCATATAGGTAAATCCATGAGGACGAGCAGAAGTAGGTATTGAATTAGGGTTAGAAGGTAGGAAAATAGTTAGAGAAACTCAGTGCAAACTAGTTGCAGAGCAAAAAATGGTCAGTCTTTTAATTAGGTGTTCAATCCTTCAGTGAACTACGTGCTAACATACCATGTGATATCTCATTGCTCTAAACTTAACCGAGTCAATATGTAAACTGCTTAACATTTTTAATGTTTGCCGTAGGGAAAGAAATGTACAACACACCCATCAGTGAAGTTGAATGTGGTAATGGCAGGGGGGACATGGGTAGAGCCTAATTCATTAGACACTTGCTTTACAGATGGTAATTTGGTGAGTGGAGCAACTTGGCGTGGGAATGCACAATTCATTTCTCAATTGATGTCAGTTCTTGGAATTCAAGTGTCATTTCCACCTGGGATTTAGAAAGGGCTATAGTAGTCTTTAGCGACGGTCAAGTAATGCTGCTAAAAAGACATTTTATTTGCAACAAGGGATTTACCCGTGTCGTTCGATATTGTACGTCAGTATCTTTGAAATATGTATTTCTCCGTCCATTGTCATTTCATAGCTCTACAAAATTCAAAAGATTCGTTTTCTTGTAAGTCTGTTTTTGTTTTTTGTAAACCTTCTTCGGACTTGTATTTATTTGACCTGTTTTGGAATAAAAACATTCGGTGAGTTAGAATATTTATTTAGGTGTTTATTGTCATTGTTTTTTCTGTTCCCAAATTTCAGTCTCCAAATTTATCCTCCAATTTGAAAATTCTCTGATTGATTTAGAGGGAATTAATGTTATATAATTATGAACTATTTCATTAATTATCAACAATGAATATATATTTATTAGCTTTAAAATAAGACATTTACTATACATTATTAATAGAATATTTATTATGAGTAACTAATAAAAAATTAATGATAATGATGAAACTAATTAAAACCACTGGATTAATATATATAGATGAAATGAACCACAACCATCGGATCAGACACGTGTCAATATCCCCACCGTTTTTTGTCTAGCCTAACTTGTCCTCGATGTGCTTTATAAAGTAGAGATAAGATACTGTTACGCAGAGCGTTCACCGGCTCCCTTGCAGTAGTTGTGAACTCAAATGTCTGTTCTTTCAAGTGTTGTATTCCTTATCTTGTTGAATGGTAAACCTCTTCAGATTTTGTATTTGCTTCATTGAGTTGTCCTTGCAATTTTCTAATATGACGACCTGCCCCTATGATTTAGAACGGATTCCAAATGTTTGCGTGTTACACCACTAATGCCATCACAAGATGGAGGGCAAAGACAAACACAGATAACACTAACCTCTTCGGATTTCTGATCAATACTGTACGTGATTAGATCTTCGTATGTATATACTACCTGATCAAATATTCAATTGATTTCTCTTTTGATGTTTTGATTTGAATTCTTGGATATCATTAACGTGATCATCTATATTGGAATCGAGAATTCAGGAGATTCAACATTTTGCTATTACTCGGAGAATCATACACTGTACTTTCATTAGTATATCTTTTTGCATGATTCGAAATGTCCCTTGAACCTACGTGTTCACTTAATCTTAACAAACAAGGCTTTTCCATGTCTGCGATGATACGTTTATGCGGAACATTAACAATATTGGACCAGACCCCACTTCCACCTAGGATTGTTCTGGCCCGTCCAGCAAAGCCTAGGAAGTGATGTCGACATTATCAAAGCTAATGAGGACATTTGTAAGTTAATAATACCTTAAGAAGGTTTTCGAAACAAAAGGACACGTTTTCGAATTGAGCTCTATCCCAGGGAGCATATTTGGTAAGCACTATATTTCGAATTAATGAAATATCTAAATATATCTTTTGATTATTATTTGCTTTGAATGCTTTTGGCCAAATATTTAATGGAATATCTTTTTCATTAATGTAAATGCTAAAGTATTAGATCTCATTAAATGCTATGAGGCTATGTGAGGAATTTCAGAATTGTTATGGAATGTGCTTTAATTGTGTTTCCGAAATTAAGTTAGCCTCATTTCAAAACTAAGCCTTAGTCAATATAAATAGGAGTGGTTTCTCTCCTAAAAGTTTTGTCCCTTTACCAAGTTTCTTCTTCGGAATCGAAAGCTTGTGTTCATTCACTTTTCCTTTCAGTTACCTTTAAGCTTTTGCTTTCGGTCTGGATTAGTGCAAGTCTTCTCTTAGGGATCGGGAAGCCTAGAAGTACCTCTTACGGGAAACTAGTTTATGTTTACTAGTCTTCTTTGTATTGTACTTGTGTTTTGTTCTATCACGTCTATCAAACTTTGCGATGTTTTCTATGGTCCTTCTCTTCTGCTATAAGACCACTCAAGATCGTTGTGATTAAAACATCTATTAACCTGGATTTGTCAGCAAACCGCTTTCGGTTTGTGTGCCTAAACTATAGATTGAGTGGAATCAAGATTGTTGTTATTGAATTTATTATTGCAGGTACATCGTTCTTCACAGTCATACATATTGTACTGCATCCATTTATTGCTTGATTCCAACTGGGACGACAAGGTTGCTCTTTCGGGAGTTTTGGTTTCAAAACCCTGTTTGATATCTCGAGGGGTTTATTACCAAGGAAACTTAAATAGCCCCGCTCTTGGTGTAAAACGACTTTTGGTGAAATATGTGTTAAGTTTTCAAGGATATCATTTAGTGGTTTGACCTGTCGTTATTTGGTTGTTATGCGTAAAGGTTGTAGTCGTCCGATTGGAGATCGGGTAGCGATAGTCTTAACGACGGGCTGTGGAGCAACTCTTAAGCAAGACAGTAAATGACGTCTGTTTGTTTAAGGGAGTACATGTGCGTGACCACCTTATAGGGTCATATTTTCTGCACCAGCTAGTCCGAAGTCTGAGAGTAGGTGTGTTGGCGGCTTAATTCTTAAGAGTATTCAAACTGGACGAGGTCTCGGGGTTTTGTACGAGTTTCTAGTTTCCTCATTAACAAAATTCTTGTGTGTACTTTACTTTATTTCCGCGTTATATTTGACTTGTCATTTATAATTAAAGTATCGTACTTGGTTATTGACATAGTCTTTCAGAATCTTGTATTGACTCCCTTGTGTGAATCAATCAGTTACGAAAGAGATTCGGTAAGTCTTTTTTATGTTTTTGGGCCTGCGTGCCGATTTTTTATGTTTGGTGTTACTAGGATCTCTATTGGTTAAGGCCTGGTTCGCTAGTCTTTGTAGATAGTAGAGTCCAATTGTAATTTCTAGTCTACTGCTAATAGGCACTCTTTGGCTGTTAAGGAGTGTCTGTCAACTATTGTACACTTTTACACACAAGAAATTTAATGACCTATTAACAGTTACGAAAGAGATCTTGTTCTTGAGTTCTTGATTCCATGAACCGTTCAAGGTTTGACTTATAGGTGGAATAAAATAAAAGATTGGTGGTGTACTCGGTACCCTCGTCTTTTCAGACGTCCTTTATAGGCCTATGGGTTGCGCCAATTCCCTTCATGAAGACTAGCGCTACCGTGCCTCTAACAGAACGCCTGGTTGTACTCGATTTTTCTTTCAACAAAGAATATGATAGGTGATTTCTTTTAGACTTAAAGTCAAGGTTAATGGAAATCGATTTACTGATTAGGGCGTAGTGATCTAGCCTAACCAATTTTACCTCATAAGCGTGACAGACTCGATATTAAACCTAGTTCTTGAATTGCGTTATGGAGCTTCTAGGACTTATAACACGAGTGTAGCCGTACGAAACTTCTATCAAATCTTTGGTCTTTATTGATTGAATTGACCGCAACAAAAGAATCGACTTAAGATACATGATCAAGAATATTAATTCCAACATGTGCTTCACGATCCTCAAGTGAAGTCTTTCAAATAGTCGTAGTCCAAGAAAATGGACTTCGAGATAACGACCAACCTTTATGCAAGGATACACAGATGTGTAGAGGACTGGTTTGTATCTTGCAGAGGTCATCTATTTATATTGATCGTCAAGGGAGGCTTTGCTTAAAAGTTAAGCAACCTTGAGTAGAGCTCAAGCAAGTTTCCGAACTTGGAAAAGTCCATAGGCTTGCCTTGAGGTCCAATTCAATCTTCTTCTAACCCGTCGGTAAAAACCTAAAGGTCGTGAGAAGACTCGCCTTGATCAAATCAAAGGATGGCAATGGCTTGGCAAGTAAACCATGCTACATGGTCCATGTAAATAAACATGAACGTGAAAGACTATTGTGGACAAGAGCTCCATGGGCCTTAATAAGAACGAGTTCGGAAATCCTTTCAAATAAGGTAAAAACTCCAAGAAGAAACTTTTTATCCATGGCTTATATGAACGCGTTCATGGAGCAGTTTCGGAGTTCAGGAGTTTTTTGAGCTCTATATGAACGCGTTCATGTGAAACTACTTCGAGTTCAGGAATTTCCCTTTCCAGCATATGAACGCTTTGGATGTTCAGGTGTAATTCGAGAACTAGTTTCATTCCCACATTGTTCTTATGCATTGGTCACTAGGAAAACCTAAGTGCCAAGAGAATTAGTCTTTGATCCTTTGAAATCACTATAAACAATATCATAGGCTATTTATTTGATAGAATTGGTAAATACAAAACCAAAAGGAAAACTTTTCTAACCTTTCGATGAGGACGATAGATATCAAGTGTGTAAGCTCCGTTCTTCATCTTCAATGGTCTTCGTCTCGAATACCTAAGCTATCCTAGTGTGAAATGATATTGTAGACTTAATCAAGGATTGTGTTTTTGTCATCTAAACTTGACAACTGACTTGAGATAACAACGCTAGTGGGTTCAACCGAGCTATGCTCTAACAGAATAAAACTGCACCCATTCAGAAAAAGAGGGAGGTTCCACTCACACTCTTAATATCACACTATCTCACTCTTTCAACCAGGAACGGAGCTATGGGTATGCCAAAGGTGGCCCCCGCCCCCCCTGATTTTACCAAATTCATTAAAAATCTTTTGTTTTTTCATATGTTTACAAAAAAAACCTAGTACTAAGCCCCCCCTAAATTATTGGATTTTGAATTTAGCCCCCCTTGTAAAATGTTTCTGGCTCCGTTCCTGCTTTCAACACTATTTTCCTATAAATTAAAACGCGAACGGTTTTGAGGCTAATTTTTTTAGGATATGTTTCTCTCACAAAGCTCTATATTCCGACACAAAAAAATACACATTCCGAGACATATAACACCAATATTTACTACTTTGTAAATTAACCGTTGAACATCAATGGATTTTCGACGGTTGAAATTAAATTTGGTAGATAGTGAATCTAGCATTTTCAAAAATGATCATTTTTGGTAGAAATGTAGAGTTGCGTGAGAGGAACATATCCTCAAAATTTTAGCTTGGAATGTAGAGTTGTGTGAGATAATGTGATAACAGGAAAAAAGAAAACTGAAGAAGGCAAATCATGTAACAACAAAAAAACATTTTTGATATCTAAACATGAGAAATACTTCATTGACAAAGAGATTGTCCGCTATATTAGCCCGATTGAGAGAGGAAGAAAGTATGGTGGGACTCCAAACTTTACCCACACCATATATTACACAGAGGGACAACCGTTGGATTTTAGGTCGGGACAGCGGACGAGATGACAACGCGGTCAACGTAATCTAACATGTTGGGTCCGTTTGGTGGCAGTAAACAGCATGCGCTGATGTTCTAAACGTGTACTATAACTTTCCACACGTGTTCATAAGCTTTGCACTTTCCCAAAGTGTTTCATTGAAGTAAGAAAATACGACGAAGACGAAAAGAGTCTCTCCAGTCTCCACTCTCATTGCAAGATTATAGGGTACCCTTAATCTTTCTCTTTTCAGTTTAAGTCCCACACTTGGATCTCAAAATAGAAAAAACTCGAAGTATGATCAATCATTTTCAAACTGAAATATTAAGGTAAATCTAAATCATTTAGTACTCTCATTGATCTATGTTAAAAATTGATGATGCCCTAATTGATTGCATGTGTTTGGGTTTCTGGATTTGTAAAACTTAAGAGCTGTAAGGGTTAGAGTACAATTTGGGGATTATGTATTTTCTAGGGTTTGAGCTTATCTGGGTGATTTTTGTTTTTCTTTGATGAATTTTGTCATTGCATTGTGGCTTTAATGAAAATGTTACTGCTGATATTGTGCAGGGATAACTAGCTTCATCAGTTGAGGCTCTCCTCCTCCTCCTGACTGAAGCTTGTTTTGTTGGGAGCCGTGGTGGCGTCAAATATGCTTAAATGGGGTCCTAGGATATGCTTTCGCTCACTGAATCACGCTCTGCAGAATTGCGTTTTGTCGGCCTGGATGCTCGCTGTATCTGATGGTATGTTGAATTATCGCAAATGTCCGTCTTGATTGTGAAATGTTTAAACAATATAAGTTTTCCCTTGCTATTAGGTCTTTATATTATTCATTTTCTGCTTTAGGTAATTTTCAATTTTTACTATGTATGATCTTAAGGCGGCATTCATGAAAGTAATTGAAGTTTAATAATGTTGTATCCGCTAAATTTTGGATGCATATGAGGCTTTTCTGTTAGTGGCAAATGATTTCTTAGGAGTACCGCTAGATATTTTCCGACTTGGGGTGTAAGTGTTTTATTTCTTTTCTTGCTCTAGTATAGGATTTTGTCCTTGAACTAAGGTTTCTTGATGATAAACTGCAACATAGTGCTGTTAAACTAGTTTTGAGATGAACTAGTTATAAGTATGCACCTCTTAGGAAAGTGGAAACACAAAATGAGAGGGGGTGTCTTAGATGCTCGATATAGTTTGCGTTTTTATCTCTTTTGTTAAATTTGTATAACTGAAGCCAAATAGAGCAGAAAATGCACTATTAAGCCTTTTAATAGGAGACGCGTAATGTTTTTGATCTGAATTGTCTTTTGTAGTAAGCAAATGGAAGGGAATATATCGGCTGGATATATGATTCCGGGTTTACCTTACGGGGTTTTAGATTTGCAAGGACCTATGCATGTTAATCAGCAACAACATCCTCAAACTCTCCATCCACAACGTAACTCTCATAATCTTCAAGGACCGATGGTTGATCCTCCAACTCATGAAATTTTTCCCATGTCAGTTGGAAACATGCATGAATGCGAGCAACCCATGGGGTTGATGAACTACAACAAAGGAGAGAAAGGGAAGAATTGTACGAGTGAGGAGGATGAACCAAGCTTCAATGAAGATGGTGTCGATGGACATCATGAAGCTGGCAGAGGAAAGAAAGGATCCCCATGGCAGCGAATGAAGTGGACAGATAAAATGGTGAGGCTTTTGATAACTGTTGTTTCTTATATTGGAGAGGATACTGTGGGCGACTGTAGTAGTGGGGGAAGAAGAAAATTTGCCATTTTGCAAAAAAAAGGGAAGTGGAAATCAGTATCAAAAGTTATGGCTGAGAGAGGATGTTATGTGTCTCCTCAGCAATGTGAGGATAAGTTTAATGACCTTAACAAGAGGTATAAACGACTGACAGATGTGCTGGGTAGGGGCACTTCTTGTAAAGTTGTTGAGAATCCTGCACTTTTGGATATGATGGATCACCTCTCAGAGAAAGCTAAGGAGGACGTTAGAAAAATTCTGAGCTCGAAACATTTATTCTATGAAGAAATGTGTTCGTACCACAATGGAAACCGCTTACATCTACCTTCTGACCCAGCACTTCAAAGATCCTTGCAGCTAGCTCTTAGAAGTAGAGATGATCATGATAGTCATGATTTAAGGAGGAATTTACAAGAAGATGTTGATGATGAGGAACAAGATGGGGAAGAGGATCATGATGATGAAGCTGATGAAACTCACAATCTTCATGGGGATCAGGCGATGTTTGGGGTGCCAGGGTGCTTTCCAAAGAGAATGAAACAAGGGCACGAGTATGAGGATTTAAGCTTTGGGAATCCATCGAATTCTCAAGATTGCGGCAAAAGATCTAATTCACATATGAATGATTCCCTTGTTGATATGAATCAAGTTTTCCCTGAAGGAAGCAAAGGATCTTGGATACAGAAGCAATGGGTGATGTCTCGTTCACTTCAATTGGAAGAGCAGAAGCTACATATTCAGGAACAGACTTTAGAGTTGGAAAAACAGCGGTTCAAGTGGCAGAAGTTTTGTAGAAAGAAGGACAGGGAGCTGGATAAGCTCAGGATGGAAAATGAAAGGATGAAGCTTGATAATGAGCGGATGACATTAGAGTTGAAGCGCAAGGAATTAGAGTCTAACTATAACTGAATGGCAGGGGTCAATCATCATATTATACCTAGTACATGCAGCACAACATCATCAGGTATTTATAGTCGGCAACCTTTTTTGCTTACTAGAGCGAAATTCCTGTTATCTTCTCCACATTTGCATGTAATACTTAAAGCTTTGGTGATGAATGGAGCCGACTGTTCAATATAAATAGGTTTACCTTTTGTAGTATTATGTAGCTTCAGCTTATGGTATGTTATAAGGATGTTCAACTAAAGAAACAAAAAACATCTCCCTTTGTGCTCTGCGCCCCCGCATGTGTGTACTTTCTAATTATACCTTTTGATTAACCAAGAATTGCAATTATGGTCAGATCTCTGCCGATAAGTTACGTTGGTTTCTTCACACACAAAAGTAAACTATGCGGTACTTAGGTGGTATGATTCCTCAGATTGGAAGACCTTGAACAAATGTATGTAAAATATGCGGTACTTAGGTGGCATGTCTATCCTATTTATTATATGTCAGCACCCTGAAGTGTGAAAGAGATCGAACATGTATGATTTCGCGTTGCAACCATCTGTACATGGGGATATAAAACTGCACTACAAATGAATTAGCAAGGCACTAACTAGCAGAAACACATTGTACCGACTGTTTTGTGCAGGTTATGCCCTTTTTAGACCTTGTTTTGGGGTATTCAACTACTATATTTAACTTTGTTGCTGTTTAGTTTTCCTGTTAGTCATCTGCCTCGGGGGAAATTTGGTGAGGGGTGATCTCATCAGCATGTTAGATAACCCACAAAGTCGATATGTTTTCTCACACCCGTATTTAATAAAGGCTGATTTGGGGGCCGGATGAAATGATCAGGGGACCGGATTTTTTATTCCTATCCTAGAGATGGTTATAAGGGGTGTCAAAATGATATAAAAAGTCTAAGTTACCCTTTTAAATTAAGGATTAACAAAAACCTTTATCTTCTTCTTCATCGTCTCCTCCATCGTCTCATCGTCTCCTCCCGTTGTTTAATTTTGTCTATGATTAAGTTTTTATGCTTTGATTCCTCTTTTGAATGGTTAAAAATGATAGTTCAGAGTGATTTTCGGCTGGATAAAACCCTAAAAATCTAGACGAAAATCAATTATCGTCTGTGTTGAAAAATAAGTTACCAAATGTGTCGCAGCCAATCCAGCTGAAAATAGGCTTAATTTTGAAAAAGCTAGCCGAAAATTTACTGTACATCGTCTTCTTCTATTTTCGGCTGGATTCTGGGTTAAAATTGAGCCGAAAATAGGCTATGGAATCACAAAATCTAATTGTCGGCTAGGTGAAACCCTAAAAATCTAGACGAAAATAAATTATCGTTTGTATTTCATGCAACAAAACCAGACGAAAAATAAGTTACCAAATGTGTCGCAGCCAATCCAGCCGAAAATAGGCTTAATTTTGAAAAAGCTAGTCGAAAATTTACTGTACATCGTCTTCTTCATCGTCTTCTTCTATTTTCGGCTGGATTCTGGGTTAAAATTGAGCCGAAAATAGGCTATGGAATCACAAAATCTAATTTTCGGCTGGGTGAAACCCTAAAAATCTAGACGAAAATCAATTATCGTCTGTATTTCATGCAACAAACCAGCCGAAAAATAAGTTACCAAATGTGTCGCAGCCAATCCAGCCGAAAATAGGCTTAATTTTGAAAAAGCTAGCCGAAAATTTACTGTACATCGTCTTCTCCATCGTCTTCTTCTATTTTCGGCTGGATTCTGGGTTAAAATTGAGCCGAAAATAGGCTATGGAATCACAAAATCTAATTTAGTTTCGGCTGGATTTGTTGCCAAAAATCCAGACGAAAATTAATGGTGGTGGTGGCGG
>JAJJMA010114625.1:0-21106 GCA_023529015.1 Papaver nudicaule | reverse complement strand
TTACGTCTTTAATGTGTTCACCTGCTCTGATACCAACTGAAAAAGGAGGGGTACCGAAATACTACCAAATTTTCGTTTTGGCTCGTGAGTCTTATGGTTTAAGTCTGGACGATCTCAAAAATCAATATCCAAACTTATAACTGGAGTTGTTAGACCTCGACAAAGAGTACTTTGGAGTCAACTCGACAGTTATGCAATAACGTACTACTTGGTGCTTTAATTATAAATCAGAGTTATAATGCGGAAAGTAAAAGCACACAAGACACCAGAGATTTTTTTAACGAGGAAACTGCCTTGAAGAAAAACCTCGGGACCTCGTCCAGTTTGAACACCGCCCAGTACAAACTTACTACAAACACTAGCCTACTATAAGACTTCGGTCTGGGATGTAGCAGAGACCAACTCAAGCCCTCCAAGAGAATTGGCTATTGTCGCCTTCCTTACGTCTCTAGATCCCCCACAGATCGTCACGCACTTGATTCCCCCAGCTGACGTCCTTTACAGGCCTAGGAGTTGCTTTGACCGCTGTCAAAGGCTTGTGTCAGCAATACTGGCCTTTCAACCAAACTGTTGACGTATGGTGTAACTGTCCTCTATCAGTTTACCACACATAAGATGACTTCCTTCGGATTGTTAAATCCAGGTCATACGGAAATCTACTTCTTGAACCGGGGCTGACACGCAAACCAAGTAAGCAATGCCCAATTCGAATCTACCTCAGTTATACACGAAGAACCACTTAAGGAACTTGTATAACTGGAGCCAACTAGGTCTTACAACACCGAGTGCAGCCGTGCGTTGCTACCTTTCCAACCTTGTTGAGTAACGTATCAGTTATTGAATAGCCGTATATCAGAAGAGACGGACTTTAGAATAGACAAGAACGTGATCAGGTTACCAAGGTTACAGGTTAATCCGATTTCAACCAAAGATGGTTTCAATCTCCTACCTGTGCTTCCCAACTCTCAAGAGAAGTCTTTATAGTCGTAGGGAGTTCCCAGAGGAGCTGCAACCTATAGAGGATGACTATACCATAACAAGCATTCACCGAAGTGAAAAGAGTTTACGCTACCTTCCCTAAGGACCTTCACCTATGCTTGATGCTTGCGGTATTTGTCCGTAGACACCTCTATTTTTAGCACTCAATAAGATAGGTTGCTTTGGAATAAAGCAATCAATTACTTGTCCCACAAGTTAGGGAAACCCTAAACTTGATAACCAAGTAATAGAGATTAATCTCAATTGGAATTCTTTTTAGAATTATCTGCCAAGTGTTTTGTTAGCTCAAAAACACTTCAAGATAGAAATCCAACAGACCAGAGATAATCTTATCTTATTGACTCATTGAGGATCGTTAGATGGAACACAAAAGATATTCTGTATAACCAAGTCCATCTAAGAGATAAAGGAGTTTTGGAATTTGACTCAGAGTGAAATTCTAGGAGAATATTCACTAAATTCGACACCAGGCAGAATGACCGGCATTCAGGTTCGCGTACTGGTTCGCGAAATGTTCAGCCATTTGAACTCAGAAGAATTCCGAGTTTCTGGTTTGCGAACCGGTTCGGGAACCGTCCACCTGTCAGATTTCGTCAAATCTGGATTCCGCTGGAAGTACTGGGCTGAGCCAGAACTTAGACGTGAGAACGTCCTCAGCTGTGATCCATGGATTCTTTGCTCAAGAGTACTCCTTTAGATTCATCCATATCCAACTAACAGTTTGCAAGCAAACCATTGTAATGGACACATGGCACCAAATCTGTCTCATACATTCTTGTACTCACAATAATTTGTGGGATCAAATACTGGTCATGACACAAGGCCACGTTACACAAGAATACGATCTCAATCGCTATTATCACTACTAAAGTAGTCGACTATTTCGAAAGAATAGAGAAAGTAGAAATAGAAGAATATCCATAAAGTCATAACTCCTACTAACCTTTTATCGATGAAGAATAATTGATGTCTTCTATGTCTTCACAGTCTTCGTCTTCAAGGTCTCTACTACTTTGTCTATATCCCAATTCCGAAATCTAAACTCTAGTAGGCTAAATCAAGAATTGAGTTTTGACACCTAAAACTGACAACTAGCTTGACATACCAACGCTAGTGGGTTTGACCGGACAATGCCCTAACATAAAGAATATCCCCCCATGTAACTTACTTGATTCTCGTAAGATTTGTTTAAGTGTTGAATACTTGTTAAGTCAAAACTGACTAAGTGCAAGTCGTACCAATTACTGGTAAACTTAGGACTTTGCATAAAAATAGAGAATTAAGCGATAAGCTTGTGTATCTCTTTTAGGCTTGGTCTCAGGATTGAGCCGGGCAATCTCCATTTAAACCAATGAGAATAGTCTAAGGATTGAGCTATGCAATCGCCATTTAGACTGAGGGGATTTCAACAACCATCTGTGGCAATAGTCAACTAAATACGACTTTCTGTATGCCATAAATATGAGAAATTGGCTTGTGGCATATAATGCACCAATTCTCTGAGTAATACAGACATATGAATGTCCAAAATAATATAAGTCATATCTATGATTCATGATTAAGAAATGTAGCACTGATTATAGAAGCAAGTCTATAATCAGAAATAAAGGCGAGTTATGCTAACACAGCGTAGCCGTAACCAAGAATGCATGAGTATTTCCAATTCAAGGCCTAAAGATAGGCCACATGAATGATAATAAACTATATTACATAGCATAATAATCTTATTAGGAAGTTGGATATAGGATATATAGGGATGAACCATAACATTACGTCATATTCAGATTTCTAGACAGTTTGCACGTCACTCACTCTAAAAATCTCCCAGGCCAGCCTATTTTTCCTAAAATCATGAAATTTTAGTATGTCATGGGAAACTCGCTGATGAACAACTTTCATGAAGGAAGTTTCTCCTGAATCCTTACGGATTAGACCGTGTCGATCGTTCTTTGAGGTAATTCGTAATCTGTCAGATTTCCGAATTTGATTAGGAAACTAGAATATCATGGATTCAATAAAGACCATAACCAATTAGGACTTGAATTAGTGGGACCCATAAGTAGAGGTAGCTCAAGAATTAAGAAGTGGGACCCTCAAGCTATGTGCGTGTGATAAAAGTGGGCCATAGATGCGTGCAGGGCTAGTTAGCGAGCAAGGCTAGTATGCAAGCAAGGCTAAGACGCAAGCAAGGGATGCATGCGTGCAAGGGATGCGTGCATGAAAGGGACGTAAGCAGGCTAGGGCATAAGCAAGCTAGGACGCGTGTAAGGATGGGGCCGTGAGCAAGCTAGGGCGTGAGCAGGCTAGGGCACAAGCAAGGGCTGCATGCGAGCAAGGGCTCCATGCATGCAAGGGCTGCGTGCGTGCAAGGGATGCATGCATGAAAGGGATGTGGGCTGGATAGGATGTGAGGCTAGCGCGTGAGCAAGGCTAGGACGCAAGCAAGGCTAGCGCGTGAGTAAGACTGAGATGCAAGCATGGCTAGGATGCAACCAAGGCTAGTGCGCAAGCAAGGCTAGCACGTGAGCAAGGGGAGAACGCAAGCATGGCTAGGACGCAAGCAAGTCTAGCGCGTGGGCAAGGCTAAGATTCGTATAGGCTAGGGATGCGCGTAAGGATGGGGATGCGTGTAGGCCAGTGGCCATGTAGCCTAGGGCCATAGCAACCAATTCTCTTATCCCTACCATAAATAAATTCTTACCTTGCCTTGAGTATTCACCTGACGACGCCAAGATGCCAGAAACTGATGCAAAATTACTCTTGCAACCTCCTCGCCAAAAACCACCATCAACATTTAGTTCCATGCGCAGCATGGAACTGTGAGTGTTCCATGGTGAACATATGTTGATGACCTTTTAATCACGAACATGAAGCCCAAACATGACCTTGTACTTTGGAGTTCCCTCATAAGCTTGACTTGTGATAATCTTGACATCTTATTCATGACTCTTTTGTGCAGCCAACTCCGCCTAATCAGAAGTTCGTTAGCGTCGCAACACAAGAGACCAATACTGAAACTGTATCTTTCGGTGTGAACTGTCTTCAGGGTGGAGCATCATTTTCCCCAGCTAGCAACAGCTCCATGGCGACTCCTTTAAGTGCTAATCAAGTCCCCAATCCATTTGCGAAGGATTGGGTAACGGTAAAACTTCATTCTCTTTGCTACATTTTCACTCATAAAAGAAAATCTGAATTTCGAACTATTTTGCTCTTTATTTCATGTGCCATAAGTTGGCGCAACCTCCAGAAATATTGTAGTCTGTACACTGTTCAGTCAAAAAATCATAGAAAACATCCATACGAACAACTTTCGTGAAGGAAACTTTTCCAAATTACTTACGAATTTGTACAGTTTTTGAGTTTTCTGCAGTACTTCGTAAGAATTCAGACGTCAGAAAATTCCTTCTTTAGAAAACGTCGTGAACTCATTGTAATATCTTCTTTTGATGAAATTCTCCTCTTATTTGATGTAGGATGGCCCAGCTCCAGGGTTTGATAATTTTTCATTTGCTCCCTTTGGGCAAGGCTCTGTTCTTAATGAATCAACTCCGAACAACATACCATGCAAATCCGCTGACGCGACCATGGAGCAGAATAAAAGTGGAGAATCCGCAGGGCCTAAATCCTCTGTAACACTTGGTGCTACACATGTTACTTTTGTCAAACCCTTTTAATTTGAGATAAAAATATTTCAGTATTTTATTCTCACCTTGTTTGCTCTTGCAGCCTTCTGGTGGTAACGAAGAGATGGAAGATAGCTACTTTGTCGGTAAAAAGATCAGTGATGGTCAAAACCTTAGTAAAGATTTTGATGACGTTGCTGATGAGAATCTTCCCCTTGTCAAGGTAAACTCAGTCATCTTCTCATGCTAAGATTTTGTTGGGACAATCGGCTCCTTGACTAACCCAATCGTCTCGGTTCAGAGCTATCTACATGCTAGTTAAACTTGCGGAAACAAACTAGCCACAAGAAACACTTGATCTCTCGGATTTCTCCATGAACCTTATGATCTAGGATAAGAAAAGATAACAAAGAACGACACACAGATGCAAAATACATACACAAACAATAAGTAAAGTAATCACAGATTTAACGTGGTTCAACAATATACACAACGTGTGTATATTGTTTACATCCACCAAACGGGTACGACTTCTTTCATTATTATAGAACCACCAATGAAGTATTACACATATGATTGACATCCTCAATCCATCGACTCACCTCCATGTGACCGAACATAGTAAGACTCCCACAAACGTTCTACAACCCTAGAATATAGTCTTCACCCATAAGTATAGCTTTCGCTCATACTGAGATAATGTTTACAGAATTCTCTCATACCGACATGATCTTCTTTGCACACCCTTATATAGAATATTCCGGACACCTAAAGCTCAACATCAATAATCTAATCCAGCACCACCAAGATGATCTTCTCCCTTAGATGATGTCTTACCAACATCTCTTCACATTTGAGTACTCCAGTACGACATGTCTTCAACACCAACGAGCTCTCCATAATGTCTCACATAACCACCCCAAGAGGTGGGGATGAATTCCTCAAATCCCACTTGAGAATTCTCTTGGAACTTCATAGCTAATCCCATAGCCTAGACCTCTTTATATAGGAGTCATGTTACTTATCCTACAAGAATAGGGTTTCCTAACTTATCTCTTAAGATCCTATCTTTAGGCTCAAGTAAATCAATTAGAGTTTATCTTAAACTCTTGCCAACTAACAAGTTAAGTTTATCCTAAACTCTAACTTGCTAGGTTTAGGTTTATCCTAAAACCCAAAACAACGACTAAGTCATGGGCTAAACCAAATCCCAAGTCAAACCGACTTAATTTCTACAGCTTTCATCACATAGCTGGAAATATATTGTTAAACTCATGTTTGCTTTGAACTTTTCAGTTTGTCGGTAATGACACACAACTCTATAAGAATACCGACATTGTTGATGTAGATGCTCCAACTATTTGGGCCCTTCGAGAATTTCCCCATGCTGGTGTGATGTATAACCCACTTCACAAGGTGACTCTCCCTGATCATAAGCTAGTGAGAGGATTTAATGTTCCAAAGGAACGCATCCCACTCTATGATAGGATATGGAATCGCTATGGTCACTTTGTTAATGCTGGAAAGAGTGTCCATTTTTATACACTCATAGGTATTGTGGATGACCTTATGGAGTTAATCTCGAAGATGAACGCCACCCCATTAAAGGATGTCACTAATGAGGCATTAGACAAAGTAGAGGAGCTACATTTGAAACCTTCAAACTCAACTTGTTATGGTTTCAGGCGAGAATCAAATATGTCCGAACAAGGCGCGCTGCTGTTGGTAAGTTCACCCATGACATGGTGAATCAAGAAGAGAGAAATTATGCTGCTAGAGATGAAGAACTCCGTAAGTTGACTGAAGATTTGAAGAAGAAAGCTGCTGATATTACCCAAATAAAGAAGGCGGTTGATGAAGGAAAAAAATCTTCACTAGATGGTTGTTTCTGAAAGGTTTAAGGAGCAAAACATTTTCTCAGTAGAATTTTATTTTGCTTTTATTTGGTTTATTGAACAAATGGTTTCTAGGGATTGATTGTTTTGAACTCATAGGTTTTGAATTTGAGTTTTGAATTAAATTGCTAAAAGGCAAGAGATTGCTTGCACTTTTCTTTTGAAGGAATTGGAAATTAGAGAAGATAAATGAACCATAGTGAATCTTCATATCTTCTTGAGCCCCTTGCTACTAATTACCATCCTTGAAGGTCGCTCATATTTCGCACTTATCATGTATCGTGCATTAAGCATGACTCGAGATATGACATAAGGTCCCTCCCAGTTTGGTGTGGACCCCGAAACAGAAATCCCCTTTCGATTAGTGCGTCGCATAACCTTATTCCCTTCTTGAAAAATCTTAGGCACCCATGACATCTCAGGTGTCTTTCGCCTATATGACCGTTGTTCTATCCGGGCCCACTTTTCTGTACCTTTGGCCTTGATTTCCTCACGAGGTGTCTCAGAGGGTTTGATAGACTTGATGCAATCAAGTCCCCATGCTAGAGAATTATCCAGTGTTTGTGTAGGGACACGTTGGATAGGATTCCCATTTACTAAATAATTCTGAATTAAATACTTCAAATCAGTTTCACGTACCTCTTAGAATATTATCAGAGTTTCTGACCCCACATGGTACTCCAGCTTTCCCACGTTGTAGTTTTCTTGGTCGAACATGAGTTCTTGGCCCTTGATCAGCCCCGTTTGGGATTGATTTTTTTCCACCAAAAGCACTTTGTAACAAACTTGTAACCAATTTTTAATAAAAATTTGTGTTTGGTAAAAAAAAATTCCAAGTTCTTTTGGAGAAAAGCACTTTCATTTTAGCCTGCTTTTAAAAGCTACTCAGGAGTAGCTTTTAAAAGCAGTAAAAGCAGAAGTTGTGGACTCACCTAATTTTAATTAGTTGATTATCCATTTTAGCCTTGTTATTTTACTAAAATGACAAATTTTACCCTTGAATATTGTGCACATATTACTATATTCCCTATTTCAATTTTTTCACTCTATTTTCTTTAAAAATAAGATAATCACCATTTATATTTATTTAGATATTTTGGAATTAAAAATACAATTTATTATAATTATATTGTATCTTTCTAAAAAAAATTAAAGCATGTCTATTTCCGTCATTAACTACATCATCAGCACTTTTACATTACAATTTACCAAACAGAATTTACAGTTTGTTAGTCAGGCAACACTTTCTACATTATAATTTACCAAACGTCCTACTGCTTTATTTTCACAGCACAGCATAGCAACGCACAGCACAACACAACAGAAAATCACTTTTATAAAATTCACCGCAATACCAAACTCGCCTGAATACTGGTGAGACTGTAGGTATAAATCTCTTCCCGTGAAGCCAGGGACGTACGCCCCAAAATCATATCATGCTCATTATCTTCTTTGATTACATGGAACTTTTCTTTGGTGCGAGTCTAGTCCACCTTCAGATCCAAAGTAACATGACCATATACATCTTGGAAATTTCCTTTTGAATCTTGCATCATTGTGGGATAATAGATAACATCCCGTCTGGAAATCCCAATTGCTTGAAGTGTTTTGATTGGGATTAGGTTAACCATAACACTAGCATCAATTTGAACTTTCTTGAAATTTGTACCTTTGAGACGGGCATAGATGAGTGGTATTGGGACGTGCTTCCCTCCTGCTATCATCTCTGGTGTAACCTCATCAGGCTTTGATTGAGTTTCTTCATGTCTTCCTGGTACAGGTACTTCTTTACCACTAGCAATCCAGTCGAAAGCTGCGAAAATGTTTATTCGCTGGCTCTTGGAGAAATGTAAGAGTTCACATTAATTCTCCATTAAATAATTAGCGGTTTGCTTGACAGATTCCCCGGAGATTGTGAAATTTCAAATGTTGGGTTGATGTTGACGTTGAGGTTGATGCTGAGGGAGTGGATTCTTATGCATACCCTCAGTCCCCAAGTTTAACTCCCCTGACTCAATCTTTTCGTTGAAAATTTGCTTGAGTCGATGACACTCGCTGGTGGGATGATTGACGAATCTATGTAAATGACAATACTTGGGATCAATCATTTTTTGTGCTGTAGGCTCCCTCCGTACATGAGGTAATTTGATAGCACCATCTTGAATCCATGCTTCCAGGAGTTCTATCACTTCATCCATTGTACAAGGGAAATCTTGAATTTTAGGAAATTACCTCTGTTGTCGTGGTGCTTTTGGTGCAGAACCAGTAGGTGGGACCCGTGCAGGAGCCTGAGATTGGGTTGGGGTTGCACGTTTTAGTTGTGGGGCCTCAGGAGTAGGCGCCTTCCTCTTAACACCTTCAGTGACGACATGAACTGAGGGAGAGCTATATTGCTTGTTGACGAGTCGTTTGCCGGCACGTGTCTCACCACGACTTTCTTCAACCTTCACAGATCTGGGCCTTTCTAGTAGTGCAGGCGCAGTAGTAGCGGATCGTTTGGCGGATTTATGGAGCTTGATGAAATTGTTAATCTCCAGATTCTCCAATAAGGCTCGATATACAGGTATCATTCCATTGATGCAGAGTTCTACCAATTCTAATTTTGTTACGTTTGGATCGTTGCAATCCACAACACGAGTTCTGAACCTTGTCACATAATCATCTGGATGTTCATTGTTTCTCTGATAAAGTCTTCCCAAATCCGAGAGAGTGAGTTGCTCAAACACAAAGAAGTATTTCTTGAGGAAAGCATTAACCATCTGGCTCCTGCTGAGAATACTGTTGGGTGTTAGATTATTATACCAAGTGTATGCCTTTCCAGTCAGAGACTTCGAGAATTCTTTGAGACATACAGTTTGGTTTCTTTCATGCACTCCCAATGATTCTAGGAGACGAGATATATGCTCCCGAGCATTACCAATACCATTATACATGGAGAATGAAGTTGTAACATATCCTTCGGGAAGAGATTCACGTTGAACTTCAATTGGATATGGAGGTTGATGACGATGAAACAAATCAGAATTTTCCACGTTCTGAGCTTGTAGGAGATTCTGTAAATCTTCACGAGTGACAAAGTTATGCTGAGAACTTGTGTTTGGTCCACGTGTGGTGTGGACATGGATATCTTGATCATCTGGGATAACGTGGATTTGAAATGGACCCACTCTGTTAACGTTAACATGGAGTTCTACACGAGTTAGCCCTGGGTTTGTTGGTGGTGCTAATCTTTCTAAGAGAGTTCTCAAACAAGTCAGCAACTCCAATTGGGTTTTTACCATGCTGTTCTGACTTAGGGATAGATCCTGTTGAGTCTTCATGAGATCCGCCATGCTAGGTGAATTCTCATTACTCCTTGTTTTTCCAGTGCGAGGCCCAAAGAGAAAAACTTCTGTACGGCTTGAGATAGGAGTGTAAGGATTACCAGGGGTTGTAGCGGTGGTCCCTACAGGAGTGAAGGTGGCTCCCATAACCTTGGTAGCAGGGGAGGCAGGGGTGGTGGCCCCCACAATATGAGGTAGGGTAGCCGTGGTAGATGGAGATGAAGTGGTCCCCACAATGTGAGGTGAGGTAGCCACGAAATTAGGGTTTTGGGACGTGATATAACTCACTTTTTGGATGGTGGGACCAGCAGAGCTGATGACGCTATTGACATGAGGATTAGTATCCCCACTTGTAACAGATAAGGTTGTGGGACCACTGGTGATATTTGGAGAGTTTGTGTTCTCTGAACTCTGCCTCCTAGTTTCAACCATTTTTTCTTACAACTGAGATAATGACCTCCCACTGTGGTTGCCAAATGTTTTAGGTGTAAAAAAATAAAGAGAATCTGAGGGGTAAGTATGAAGTTGTAATAATGTTCGAGAGGTCAAGATCGAACAAGACTCGCCTAAACCAAGAAGTGGCCGTTCGAGTATTGCTTCAGTTACAAGAAGAGGAAATAGGGTTGGTTTAAGGGAGGGAAGACGAGAAAGATGAGATCAGAGAATTGATATGATTTCTGTGATGTTGTGAATAAAGTTGCTAAAAGAATGGATATTCATTTCTCACTAGATATTGAATGTTGAATGAGAAGAGTTAATCAATTATCGATGAGATGAATTGATTGTACTGCACTGAATTGAACTCTTCGTTCTGTTGAACTTGAACTGTTTTTCCAAACTGGTCGAGTGACCTATTTATAGCAATATAATTCCAACTGATCTCGTAAGAAGTTGAATAAGTGGAAGAGTGGGAGTGTGGAGTAAGTGGGACCAGTTGTTAAGAGTCTTGCGCCTAATATTAGGGAAGACTAACAACCCACTTTCTCATCTCATCTTTCCCGCAACGTTCACACGACTTAGCTTTTTTTCCCGTTGAGTGATTGAGCTGTTGCAATCACACGTGCCGTAGACCGCTAAACCAAAACCCTAAAGAATATCCCCCCATGTAACTTACTTGATTCTTGTAAGATTTGTTTAAGTGTTGAATACTTGTTAAGTCAAAGCTGACTAAGTGCAAGTCGTACCAATTACTGGTAAACTTAGGACTTTGCATAAAAATAGAGAATTAAGCGATAAGCTTGTGTATCCCTTTTAGGCTTGGTCTAAGGATTGAGCCGGACAATCGCCATTTAAAACAATGAGAATACTCTAAGGATTGAGCTATGCAATCGCCATTTAGACTGGGGGGATTTCAGCAACCCTCTGTGGCAATAATCAAGTAAATACGACTTCTGTATGCCTTAAATACGAGAAATTGGCTTGTGGCATATAATGCACCAATTCTCTTAGTAATAGAGACATATGAATGTCCAAAATAATATAAGTCATAGCTATGAGCCATGATTAAGAAATGTAGCACTGATTATAGAAGCAAGTCTATAATCAGGAATAAAGACGAGTTATGCTAACACAGCGTAGCCATAACCAAGAATGCATGAGTATTTCCAATTCAAGACCTAAAGATAGGCCATATGAATGATAATAAACTATATTACATAGCATAATAATCTTATTAGGAAGTTGGCTATAGGATGTATAGGGATGAACCATAACATTACGTCATATTCAGATTTCTAGACAGTTTGCACGTCACTCACTCTAAAAATCTCCCAGGCCAGCCTATTTTTCCTAAAATTATGAAATTTTAGTGTGTCATGGGAAACTCGCTGATGAACAACTTTCATGAAGGAAGTTTCTCCGGAATCCTTACGGATTAGACCGTGTAGATCGTTCTTTGAGGTAATTCGTAATCTGTCAGATTTCCAAATTTGATTAGGAAACTAGAATATCATGGATTCAATAAAGACCATAACCAATTAGGACTTGAATTAGTGGGACCCATAAGTAGAGGTAGCTCAAGTATTAAGAAGTGGGACCCTCAAGCTATGGTCGTGTGGTAAAAGTGGGCCATAGATGCGAGCAGGGCTAGTATGCGAGCAAGGATAGTATGCAAGCAAGGCTAAGACGCAAGCAAGGGCTGCATGCGTGCAAGGGATGCGTGCATGCAAGGGACGTGAGCACGCTAAGGCATAAGTAAGATAGGACGCGTGTAAGGATGGGGTCGTGAGAAAGCTAGGGCGTGAGTAGGTTAGGGCACAAGCAAGGGCTGCATGCATGCAAGGGCTGTGTTATGAAAGGGATGCGTGCATGAAAGGGATGTGGGATGGATAGGATGTGAGGCTAGCGCGTGAGCAAGGCTAGAACACAAGCAAGGATAGCGCGTGAGCAAGACTAGGATGCAAGTAAGGCTAGTACGCAAGCAAGGCTAGCACGTGAGCAAGGCGAGAACGCAAGCATGGCTAGGACGCAAGCAAGGCTAGCGCGTGGACAAGGCTAAGATGCGTGTAGGCTAGGGATGCGCGTAAGGATGGGGATACGTGTAGGCCAGTGGCCGTGTAGCCTAGGGCCATAGCAACCAATTCTCTTATCCCTACCATAAATAAATTCATACCTTGCCTTGAGCTATTCACCTGACGACGCCAAGATGCCAGAAACTGATGCAAAATTACTCTTGCAACCTCCTCGCCAAAACCCACCATCAACAGACACACATATTAATATCGTCACAAATGTTTGGTGTCGAACTTGAGAGTCCAATTGGTCAGGAGACGTTTCAGCATCACACCTTTTTGTCCTTGACACACAGGTTATATTTCCCAGTTCACATAAACCTTTAGGAAACCCCAGGGTTTTTTCGACCTTTTAGAACTCACATGGTCAAGACACATTGGTCTCCATTCTCAAGTCACTGTTAGCCAGCAAACATAGTTTCGAACTCATGTTCTCTCATTGGTCACATTTTATTTAGACTTATATCTCATGGATGCGAAAACCAGATTATGGTTTCGAAATCAAAGTTTAGTTTTACCAAAACCTACATTGAGGTTTCGAACTCTGAAAATCCATAAGATGAGATAATCAAAAATATGGTTTCGAAATCTAGAAGTATGATATGGCGTACAAGATGTTTATATATCAAGAATCAAATTAATGATTCAAAAATTCAGTAATCAGAGCCAAACCATGACGTAGTATTCGAACTCAGAACAACAGTATATCGAGTCTACACAACATAAGTGTGAGTCACGACCTCTCTTACATTTAGCTCATACAAGCACTTGTTAATCAATCCGACAGAGTCAGACTAGGTAAGTAGAGACATAATATTGTGATGGATTAAATCTCGTAATACTACCGAGACAACATCACAACTGCTGTATCCAACTTGAAGGTCTTAGGAAAAACCTTATATTATTTGGAGACGGAGAAGAAAAGAAAGTTCTAAGCAATATGGAACGTCATAACTTCAACAACAATATTACAAGCGATAAAGCGGAGTTATATCTTAAGACACACCGCTAGTGATCAATTTGGAACAAAACCAGCTTGAAAGTCACTTACGTCATCAATCACAACGTTAATTGATTCCATCATGACATTAGTGCGCAAATTGTATACTCTGAAAGCTCTGTTGTCTGAGGCATATCCAAGGAAAATTCCATCATCGCTTTTAAAGTCAAATTTTCCTCTATGTTCTTTATCTTTCAGAATATGACACTTACTACCAAATATCTTGAGATTCCCAAGTTGGGTTTTGTCCCATACCAAAGTTCGTATGGATTATTTAGTGTTTTTGCTCGTAAGAATACTCTGTTGATAAGATAACATGCAGTGAATACAACCTCTCCCTTGAACTTGAGTGGAAGGTTTTTGTTGTGTAGCATAACTCTGGCCATTTCTTGAATATTTTTATTTTTCCTTTCTGCAACACCATTTGATTGAGGAGTAATCGGAGCAGAATATTGTTGTGAAATGCCTAGCTCATCACAGTATTTAAAAACATGTGCATCTTTAAATTCTGTTCCACAGTCACTTCGAACCGCTTTGAGCTTGCGTCCTTGTTCATTTTGAATTCGGTTCACAATAATTTTAAATTCTTCAAGAGTGTCGTTCTAATGTTTTAAGAAGGCAACCCAGGTAAAACGTTTATAGTCATCAACCATCACAAGAGCATACTTACAACCTCCTACAGTACTTTGTTGAATTGGTCCAAATAAATCCATATGAATTAAATCAAGTGGAGCTTTAGTAGCAATTGTGCTAGAAGCCTTATGAGGAACCTTTGTTTGTTTTCCCTTTTGACAGGCACCACAAACACCTTCAACATTAGTATTGATTTTAGGAATACCCCTAACTAGTTCCATGTTAATGAGTTTTCCTAGCATCCAGTAGTTAATATGTCCAAATCTTGCGTGCCACAAATGAGCAGATTTAGTTTTGGACATGTTGCATAAAGCATTTACTTGTATATCAAGAAGATAGCAATTATTAAAACCATGTTTACCTCTGAAGATAGTTCTACCCTTCCTTCCTATCCGAATGTGTTAAAGACAACTTCATGACCTTTGTCACAAATTTGACTTACAGAAAGGAGATTGGTTGTCATACCTTTAACATAAACCACATCACGAATTTCAGGTATACCAGGTAGCTTTATAGTTCCCTTTTTGCTTATTTGAAAACTACTTCCATCACCAAAAGTCACAGAAAGATCACCAGTCATGTGTCGACTACAACCACTATCCAAGAACCAGTGCAATGGTGTGGAGGATTTTAAAGTAAATGCTCCTAAGCAGGAGACATGGTTCTTATGAGGTAATGGATGAGTTTTACTCAAAGGTACATACCTTTTACAGTTCAGATCTGTGACAGCCCGATTTTCCGGAACCTCCAGCGGACCCTGATTCGGCCTTGTCGGCCGGATCCGATCCGACTGGCAAGCCCGAATAACGGACATCCACTCGTGTGGGTCCAAAAAAGTTCTAAAACATTTTAAGAAACAAAATCTAAATGTCAAGTCAAGTAAATTCTATTGTTAGAAGATATATAATTTTACTTTTTCAATTACAAAACTATAAAGTAAATACAAATCACAAGTACAAACTACAAAACAAACCAACACTTCGGTTTAATTCAAAGTACGCAACGCCCAAATCCCCGTGATACTCATTAATATATTTTATCAGCTAATCTTGCTTTATCTCTGTGAAAGGGAGGAGAGAAAGGGGTGAGCAACCACAGCTCAGTAGGAAATTCCAAAATATTAATTGCCACACAATT
This sequence comes from Papaver nudicaule, assembly GCA_023529015.1. Classification (NCBI taxonomy): domain Eukaryota; kingdom Viridiplantae; phylum Streptophyta; class Magnoliopsida; order Ranunculales; family Papaveraceae; genus Papaver; species Papaver nudicaule. The sequence continues at coordinate 5,986 of JAJJMA010114625.1, read as the reverse complement.
AATGCATTAACAAAAATACATTACAACACATAAGAACCAAACAATTTACCATTATAGCGTTACTCGATCATTTCTTAAACTTTAAATAATTAACCTTAATTAACACAAAACCGATTTTCGAACTGATTTCGGCTCAAGTAATTATTCACTACATTCCCTTCAAATTCTTCTCAACATCAAACTATTTATTTATAAGTTCTCACTTTAGGAAGTTAGTACACATTTATCTTTTCCAATCTACATACACAATATTATATTCATCCAAATTTGGACCGACAGTTGATCGCTCGGGCTAGCTCATCCGAAAATGGACCTGACAGTTAGCACATTCTCATAGGAACCCGTCAGTTAGTAGCCTTCACTCATTCCCGTAGGAACCTGCCACTTAAGTTCTTGCACTCATCCCAAAAAGGACCCGTCGGTTAACAACATCCCAAAAGAGACCCGACGGTTAGGCAATCTAGATCGTCTATTTAAGACCCGCGCGCTTTCTTAATTAGCATTTTAGCTTATTCACCATTTATCTTCTTAACATCGGTTAGTACACTAATCTTCATAATTTTCAAATAGCACAATCTTTATAGCTTAACAGTTCTTATTCAAGCTAATTCTCGAATTAACTTTATACATTTCATCATGACCAATTCCAATATCATTTTAAAATTAGCAATTAGACATCCACTCATATTACTTTACTAAATTATCCACATTTCTAAAACATCTCAACTTAATACCTTTTTCCATGTACGGTTAGTCAATTCATACAACACATAATACATATCCGATTAAGGATTACCTAAATTTTGTACGACCACGACATATTTAGGTTCATCATGTAAAAGTTTCAAACACAATCCATGGTTCAAACAAAAGATATTGAAGTTACTGAGTCACTCTAAAAACTAGACAGACTACGTCATGTTACTAAAATATTCATAACTATTTTTATATAATCTGAAATCAAACAAATCCAAAGCCATTAGAAAGATAAGACACAAATCTACAACTTTTATGAAGACCACAAATCGTTATAACGTCACTAAGATTACCTAAACCAATCAAGAACAGAAAGAAACGAAACTGTCAGTACCAATATCACAAATCTGATCATCGATCAGGATAATATTGTAATTTAGATAATTTTCAGAAACTCTCTATCTATTACAAAACTGTATAAATCAAATCCTAGGATTAATATGATTAGAAAATAAACTAAGTATTGTCAAGTCAAGCAAACCTTAATTAAAGAGACAAATCAAATGGGTTAAGATAAATTATATCAATGAATAATTAATTGAGTTTAGATTAATATTTGAAAAAACCCCTACCTCAACATAAAAATCCCAAAACTTTGATGCAAAACCGACACGCTTTCAATAAATCAATAGTACGAATTTTGACCTTTTTTTATTGTATTGATTTTGGAAAAGTGAAAGAAGGAATTGTGAAACACAGGGAAGAATTAAAGAAGGAGAACAAGAAGAAGGCTAAGTTTTCTTTAATCTTTTTAGGGTTTAGAAAATGGAAAATAATAAATAATATATATGTTTATTACCCTAAATATAAATCAGGAATGAATATACATTAATTACCCTAAATGAATATAGTCAACCCATTTTATTTTCTCACATGCTTATATTAGGAAACTGGAGTAATTTAAGGATATTTATATTACCTACCACTCCACAGTGATAAGAGCTAGACATTTATATATAGTTAAGTGTACCCAAATTTAATAAAATGCACCAAACCCTCTACGAGTTGATTTTTAAGCGCATAAATCATTATTCAAAAATACCGGGTCTCACAAGATCTCTAAGCATGGAAAAGAGATGTTAATAGAGAGATTACTAAGTTCACCATTCTTTAGTTTAAAGATACTTCATGCAGAATGGTAATGACCTTTGTGATTGCAAAAAGTACACAGACTCGAACTACCTTTTTGTACGAAAGTCGTTTGTTTATTAGAATATCCAGACTGAGTATAGCCAACACCATATATGCAGCCTGGTTTTCTAAACTTATTTACAGAGTGGTTAGATATAACCTTTTCACTTAGACTTTCTTTAAGTAGAAGGTTCTCATTTCGAACATAACTCAGTTCAGACTTTAGATCATAGAGTTCATTCGTTAAGTCTTTATTTTTCTGGATTTGTTCATTTAACAAGCTCTGAAGCAATAATTCCCTTTCGGATATATCATTTATTTCCATACCATAGGATTCAATACCCATATGCAATCCATCAATCTTTCTCTTCATTCTTTGTGTTTGATGACAGAGTGATCCAAGACGAATAACAAATCATATACAGTATCATCGTACCCGTTGGGTTCTAAATCCATTTCTGTAAATGACTCAGGGTCATGAGCTATCATACCGGATGTTAAGCCGTAAAGTATGATACCTACTCTGATACCAATTGAAAAGACGAGGGTATCGAGTACACCACCAATTCTCTTCTTTTGCGGAACAAAGAATATATGTGTAAAATATTGCTTGTAGTAAATAACAGAATAACAAAAATCAAAATCCACACACAGGATTTTTGTTAACGAGAAAACTACAAACTCGTAGAAAACCCCGGGACCTAGTCCAGTTTGAATACTCTTAAGAATTAAGCCGCCAACACACCTACTCTCAAACTTCGGACTAGCTGGTGCAGACAATATGTCCCTAATACGACTATTAGTCACAAAGATTTCTCCTCAGTATTCCTACGCCTCCAACCACATCAAGGTGGTCACGCACTCCTTTACGCAAACAAACGTCATTTACTGTCTTACGCAAGAGTTGCCCCACAGCCCGTCGCGAGGGTTATCGCTACCCGACCTCCAATCGGATGATTACAACCTTATGGAAAACAACCAAATAGCGGAAGGTCAAATCGCTGGATGATATCCTTGGTAACTTAATAGATATTTCACCGAAGTTGTTTTACACCAAGAGCGAGGATATTTAAGTTTACTTGGTAATAAACCCTTCGAGATATCGATCAAGGTTTCAAAACCAAAACTCCCAAAAGAGCAATCTTGTCGTCCCAGTTGGAATCAAGCAATCAACTGGAGCAGGTACAATATGATATGACCGTGAAGAACAGTGTACCTGCAAGAAATAAATCCAATAACATCAATCTTGATTCCACTCAATATCTATAGTTTAGGCAAACAAACTGAAAGCGGCTTGCTGACAAATCCAGGTTAATAGATAAAGTGTATGTTCTAATCACAACGATCTTGAGTGGCCTTATTGCAGAAGAGAAGGACCATAGAATAAACAAAATCGCAAGGTTTGATAGACGTGATAAAACAGAACACAAGTATAATACAAAGAAGACTAGTAAACATAAACTAGTTTCCCGTATCAGGTACTTCTAGGCTTTTCGTTCCCTAGAGAAGACTTTCACGCCTAGACTGAGAGCAAAAGCTCAAAGTTAACTGAGAAGAAAAGCAGCAAACACAAGCTATAGTTCCGAAGAAGAGCTTGGTAGAGGGACAAAGCTTTTAGGAGAGATACCACTCCTATTTATATTGACTAAGGCTTAGTTTTGAAATGAGGCTAACTTATTTTCGGAAATTCATTAAAGCTCATTTCCATGTATGTTCCAAAATAGCTCACCACTTAGACTCATAGCATTTAATGAGATCTAATACTCTAGCATTTTTACATTAAAGAAAAATATATTTCATAAAAGAAAAATATATTTCAATAAATGTTTGTCCAAGAGCAATCAAAGCAAATAATACTCATAAGGTATATTTGGATATTTCATTTAATTCGAAATATGGTGCTTACCAAATATGCTCCTTGGGAAAGAGCTCAATTCGAAAACGTGTCCTTTTGTTTCGAAAATCTCCTTAAGTTATTATTACTTCCAAATGTCGTCATCAGCTTTGATAATGTCGACATCACTTCCTAGGCTTTGCCGGGCCAAAACGATCCTAGGTGGAAGTGGGATCTGGTCCAACGTGGCTCAACGTTCCGCATAAACGTATCATAGGAGACGAGGACAAGACTTGTGTGTTAAGCTTAAGTGAACACGTAGGTTCAATGGACATTCCGAATCACCAAAAAAGATATACCAATAAAGTACATTGCATGATTCATCGAGTAATAACAAAATGTTGAATCTCCTGAATTCTCGATTCCATTATAGATGATCACGTTAATGATATCCGAGAATTCAAATCAAAACATCAAATGATAAATCAATTGAATATTTGATCGAGTAGTATATCCATACGAAGATCTAATCACATACAGTATTGATCAGAAATCATGTGTCTACTAACTAGAGTGACGAACCATATTTCTGACTATGACTCAAACCAACTTAGTTGTACATTGAAGATGAACGAATTTAAACTTCAAACTGAGAAATCAAACTCATTAATTCGTTGAAGCACAAATCAAAATAATAGAGTGTGAACTTCGAAAATACGCATTCTGAGATAACCATTTTTAGGTTTCGAAATCTACATACTGCTTGGCAGTAACCAAATTAAGGTTTCAGATCCTAAAGTTCATATATGACCAGAACCGAATTAAGGTTCCCAAATCAAGTTTCCACATAGCGAACCAAAGCTAGGTTTAGAACTTTAGATTATGTTTAACAAAACCTTGGTTAAAGTTTCGAAATAAGAAACACATATTAGTATCGTCACAAATGTTTGATGTCAAACTTGAGAGTCCATGTGGTCAAGAGTCGTTTCAACATCACACCTTTTTGTCCTTGACGCACAGGTTATATTTCCCAGTTCACAAAAACCTTTAGGAAACCCCAGGGTCTTTTCGACCTTTTAAAACTCACATGGTCAATACACATTGGTCTAGATTCTCAAGTCATTGTTAGCCAGCAAACATAGTTTCGAACTCATGTTCTCTCATTGGTCACATTTTATTTAGACCGAATAGCTCATGGATGCGTAACCAGATTATGGTTTCGAAATCCAAGTTTAGTTTTAACCTACATTGAGGTTTCGAACTCTGAAAATCCATAAGTTGAGATAATCAAGAATATGGTTTCGAAATCTAGAAGTATGATACGGCGTACAAGATGTTCATATATCAAGAATCAAATAAATGATTCAGAACTTTAGTAATCAGAGCCAAACCATGACGCAGTATTCGAACTCATAACAAAAGTATATCGAGTCTACACAACATAAGTGTGAGTCACGATCTCTCTTACGTTTAGCTCATACAAGTACTTGCTAATCAATCCGACAGAGTCAGACTAGGTAAGTAGAGACACAATACTGTGACTTTACCTAATGTGTGTTGTTTAGCGGTCGAGTTTTGATCACTAAAGTTGACATCTAAGCTTGAAATACCAACACTTAGTGAGGTTGACCGAGCCATGCTCTAACAGTTGTAACATGAAACCACCATGATATAAGATGCCAATTTTTTTGCTAATATCACATTTTCCTTTGTTTCTCTTGTTCTCTACAACAATAAAATCTCTGGAAAAAAATTAATCTGAGTTTTTAATCCGAAGTATTTTTTTTATTGGAAATCACTTTATTCATGTTACAAGGATTCAAAGATGTTGCTTAACTGATAAAAATCCGGATTCGGATTAGTTACGAACCATGATTTATTTGATAGAAATAGGCTTAGGCCCGGTGCGAAATTTGTTGCCAAACCTTAGGGGTGAGCAACGGACGGACGGATGCGGATTAGGGGTCACCTGCGTCCATTTCGTCAAAGTTGCGGATTTGGAAAGTCCAAATGTGTCCGGCCAATCATCCACGGATGAGCGGGTGATGCGGACCGGATACGGGTGATCCGCGGATTTCAATTATGTTTCAAAGATTAAAAAAAAAAACTTTCACAAACTTGGATTAAAGAGTATTGAGTTGTTACAAATTTACAACATATACAACAAGTTCTGACAACCATAATTAATTAAGATGTTCAATTGAAACCAAACTAAACATGAATCGAAACATAAAAACCCCATACTGGATGAATTCACCAGAGAGA
>JAJJMA010114623.1:0-12135 GCA_023529015.1 Papaver nudicaule | reverse complement strand
CTTACGTCTCTAGATCCCCCACAGATCGTCACGCACTTGATTCCCCCAGCTGACGTCCTTTACAGGCCTAGGAGTTGCTTTGACCGCTGTCAAAGGCTTGTGTCAGCAATACTGGTTTTTCAACCTTACTGTTGACGTATGGTGTAACTGTCCTCTATCAGTTTACCACACATAAGATGACTTCCTTCGGATTGTTAAATCCAGGTCATACGGAAATCTACTTCTTGAATCGGGGCTGACACGCAAACCAAGTAAGCAATGCCCAATTCGAATCTACCTCAGTTATACACGAAGAACCACTTACGGAACTTGTATAACTGGAGCTAACTAGGTCTTACAACACCGAGTGCAGCCGTGCGTTGCTACCTTTCCAACCTTGTTGAGTAACGTATCAGTTCTTGAATAGCCGTATATCAGAAGAGACGTACTTTAGAATAGACAAGAACGTGATCAGGTTACCAAGGTTACAAGTTAATCCGATTTCAACCAAGGATGGTTTCAATCTCCTACCTGTGCTTCCCAACTCTCAAGAGAAGTCTTTATAGTCGTAGGGAGTTCCTAGAGGAGCTGCAACCTATAAAGGATGACTATACCACAACAAACATTCACCAAAGTGAAAAGAGTTTACGCTACCTTCCCTAAGGACCTTCACGTATGCTTGATGCTTGCGGTATTTGTCCGTAGACACCTCTATTTATAGCACTCAATAAGATAGGTTGCTTTGGAATAAAGCAATCAATTACTTGTCCCACAAGTTAGGGAAACCCTAAACTTGACAACCAATAATAGAGATTAATCTCAATTGGAATTCTTTTTAGAATTATCTGCCAAGTGTTTTGTTAGCTCAAAAACACTTCAAGATAGAAATCCAACAGACCAGAGATAATCTTATCTTATTGACTCATTGAGGATCGTTAGATGGAACACAAAAGATACTTCGTATAACCAAGTCCATCTAAGAGATAAAGGAGTTTGCAATTTGACTCAGAGTGAAATTCTGAAAGAATCTTCACCAAATCCGACACCAGGCAGAATGACCGACATTCAGGTTCGCGTACTGGTTCGCAAAATGTTCAGCCATTCGAACTCAGAAGAATTCCGAGTTTCTGGTTTGCGAACCGTTTCGGGAACCGTCCGCCTGTCAGATTTCGTCAAATCTGGATTCCGCTGGAAGTACTGGGCTGAGCCAGAACTTAGACGTGAGAACGTCCTCAGCTGTGATCCATGGACTCTTTGCTCAAGAGTACTCCTTTAGATTCATCCATATCCAACTAACAGTTTGCAAGCAAACCATTGTAATGGACACATGGCACCGAATCTGTCTCATTCATTCTTGTACTCACAGTAATTGTGGGATCAAATACTGGTCATGACACAAGGCCACATTACACAAGAGTACGATCTCAATCGCTATTATCACTACTAAAGTAGTCGAATATTTCGAAAGAATAGAGAAAGTAGAATATAAGAATATCCATAAAGTCATAAATCCTACTAACCTTTTATCGATGAAGAATAATTGATGTCTTATTTGTCTTCACAGTCTTCGTCTTCAAGGTCTCTACTACTTTGTCTATATCCCAATTCCGAAATCTAAAATCTAGTAGGCTAAATCAAGAATTGAGTTTTGACACCTAAAACTGACAACTAGCTTGACATACCAACGCTAGTGGGTTTGACCGGACAATGCCCTAACAATCTCCCCCTTTGTCAATTTTAGTGACAAAACCAATTTACATATGGATTCAAATAATATACAATGAAGTACTAACCAGATGTAGTTCTTGATTTCTTGAATTCTTTAACTTCTCTTTTGAATCCTGATGTGTTCGTTAAACTCTTGTTGATGAATCCGTAGTCAGCAGTCACAACATAACCAGCTCAAACAACCATAAAGGTACGCTTAAGTTTACCTGGGTTTGGTATGCTCATCCCACATGTTGTTTGTGCGTAAGAGTAAGAATCTGAGCAAACTTTGAAGTTGGTGTATCAGAACTTCTAAAGTGATTCTACTCATTCTTGATACGAAGCTTGATCTCAGCTTTAATTACTCCCCCTTACTTGATACTTTGTGAAAAAGCACAACAAGTAAGCACATGATGTTCTCCCCCTATGTTTATGCACCGTAATGCAACCAGTAACCACAAGAACAAGAACCATATGTATTCTCCCCCTATTTGTCACAAAAATATGACAAAGTAGTTTGAGACTAGGGTTTCATACACCTATAAGAACAGGTGAAGCCAAGTACTCGCATATCAAGTTAAAAGATGGTATGCTTAGGTAATCTGAACAACAAGATACTTGAGTTCTCACCTTTCGCATACACTTTCTCCCAATGTTCCACAACCACGCTCCCCAAAAAGATTTGTTATTAAGCGCAAGTTCAATAAAGAACTCTCCCCCGTGTGGTGTTATTCAATAAAGAACAACTGATGTCTCTACACGTAAAGACATATGCAGATATTTTACTCCCTTGTAAAAAGAAAGCTTTAACCTAGTTTGCCTGTGCCTAACAAACTAGATACTCTTGTTTCTAATGAACAAGAACGACACCAATAGATTGTCGAAGGTGTTGAAACGTTCGTGTATCTAATGGTTTTGTGAGTATATCAGCAAGTTGTCGTTCTGATGACACATGTTCAAGTATAACAATCTTATCTTCATAGAGATTTCTTATGAAGTGATATCGGATATCAATGTGTTTGGTCCTAGAATGTTCCACCGGATTTTCAGTAATGCGTAGAGCACTAGTATTATCACAGTAGATATTCATAGTACCCACCTTGATACCGTAGTCTGCGAGCATCTGTTTCATCCATAGGAGCTGAGTGCAGCAAGAGCCAGCTGCTATGTATTCTGCTTCGCATGTAGATAATGATTGTGAGTTTTGTTTCTTGATGTGCCATGCTATAAGATTCAACCCAACGAAGAAGAAACCTCCCGAAGTGCTTTTTCTGTCATCTCTATTTCCAGCCAAATCAGCATCAGAGTATGCTGCAAGATTGGTGTTGGTGTCAAAGGTATACGTGAGGCCAAAACCTACTGTCCCTTTAACATATCGTAGAATCCTTTTAACAGCATTGAGATGTGATACACGGGGATCAGCTTGATATCTCGCACAACACCCAACACTATAAGCAATATCGGGTCTTGTTGCTGTTAGGTACAAAAGGCTTCCAATCATAGATCTGTAAAGTTTCTGATCGACCTTCTCACTTTGCAGATCTTTACTGATTTTATCAGTAGTTGCCATAGGTGTTGGTTTTGGTGATGCACCAGTCAAACCAAATTTTTCAACCATATCCTTGGCATATTGCTGCTGAGATATGTAGATTCCACTTTCGTGTTGTTGAACTTGTATTCCCCAAAAGAATTTTAGTTCACCTACATTACTCATTTGGAATTCTTCACTCAATGAGCTTTGAAATTCCTTGGTAAGTTTTTTGGAAGTGGAGCCAAAAATTATGTCATCAACATAGATTTGAGCAATCACACTATCTTTACCATACCATTTTATGAACAGGGTTTTATCGGCACCTCCCCTCACAAATCCTTTTCCCAACAAGGAGGCTGTCAACCTCTCAAACCAAGCTCGAGGAGCTTGTTTTAATCCATAAAGTGCTTTGTTTAGCCGATACACTTTGTTTGGATGAGCTGGGCTCTCAAAACCTTTCGGTTGAGCAGCAAAGACCTCTTCCTTCAAATCACCATTGAGAAATGCTGACTTGATGTCCATCTGATAAAGCTTTATCTTTAGATGACATGCATGAGCAAGTAAGAGTCTTATGGATTCAAGTCTTGCTACAGGAGCAAAAGTCTCATCAAAGTCAATCCCTTCAATTTGGGAGAATCCTTGAGCTACAAGTCTAGCTTTGTTTCTTACAACAGTGCCAAACTCGTCAGACTTGTTCTTGAAGATCCATTTTGTACCTACAACATTAATGTTTGGTGGCCGATCAACAAGTGTCCAAACATTTTGTCGTTCGAACTCACTAAGTTCCTCTTGCATAGCATTAATCCACGCAGAGTCTTGTAGTGCTTCGTCAACATTCCTTGGTTCAATATTAGACAGGTAGCAAGCATAATGACAAATATTTTGTGCTTGCTTCCTAGTCATCACTTTTGTAGTGAATTTTTCTCCAATGATGTCATCAGGTACATGACTACGACGGACCCATAGAGGTGTTTCAGGAGCAGTTGGCTCAACTTCAACCTCTACATCATCGTCTTTATTGTGGTTTGTCTCTGTATCGATCACAGTCGGAACTACTTCAGTAGCGGCCGGTTCGGGAACCGTAGGCTCTTTTTCTACTGTTTCAATTGGCGGTAGTTCTGCTGGGGCTCTGTTATTCTGACGAAAACCAGTTATGTCATCAATGATAACGTTGGCTGATTCCATCATAACTTGAGTTCTTGTGTTAAAAACTCGAAACCCTCGACTGTCAGATGCATATCCTAAGAAAATTCCCTCATCGCTTTTTGAGTCAAATTTTCCTTTTTGTTCTCTGTCTTTAAGGATATAGCATCTGCTTCCAAAGACACGGAGATAACCCACGTTGGGTTTCTTACCGTACCATATCTCATAAGGTGTATTTAAGGTGAAGGACCTTAGATATACACGATTAATAAGATAGCATGCTGTGAACACTGCTTCACCCCAAAATTTTAAGGGTAAATCTCTGTTATGAAGCATAACCCGAGCCATTTCTTGAATATTTCTATTCTTTCTTTCAGTCACGCCTGTGCGAGTGTAAAATCTGCATATAGACTTCACACCCAACAGCCATTAGATATTTGAATCACAAGTATGAACCCTAATCAAATAATCAAGGTACAAATGTAAGGAGAAGATACAAGGTGCCATGGATGCAACCCATATCATGAATTTATTACTTTCTTGGTGTTTGATTACACATATCTCCATTAGAGAAGAGTTCTAGATCTAGATCTAGTTTTTGGGGAAGAAGATGAGTAGAGGAGAAGGAGGAAGAGTGAGAAAATAAAAGAAGATCCCCTCTCTCCTAGGTGATATTTCCTTTATATAGAGGAAATTTACATGATAATTACACAAGTGCCATTATCTTAGCTACCAAGTAAATGAGGTCTTCGGTGCGCCTCGTCTTCAAGTGACTTCGGCTCTCGTATGTCAGTTTATCTCTTCGGCATATTTATTTCTTGGGCTCGATCTTCACTTCGGGGAGGTTTCGATCTCGGACTGGGTAGCTACTTCGGAGGGATTGGTGGACCGAGGCGACATCTTCGAATGGTGGTCCATGGTTCGTAGTTTTAGTCTTCGGCTCTCTTCGCGTTCATAAGGCGTTGTCTTTCTCTTCCTCTAGGATGGTGACACGTGGCTCATCCGAATTATGCCCCCACAGTTTGCTCCTTTGCTAATGGATGTTTCGAAGATTAATCCGTTAGCAAATTCTTCTTGTCATAATTGATGGTATGAGACACTTGGATTCGCGAGATTCATGGAGTGTGCTGACTTGTGTTGTATCCTTCCTTTTATCTTCGTTATTTTGACTTGCTTCAGCAGCTTCAAACTTGTAACATTTACGTCTTTGTTGTGTTGTCCGGGAGGTATGCTTGATTGAGTTGATTGCTTATTCTTTTCTCGAAGGAGATAGATGCCATAGATTGACTTTGGTGTTTGCATAACCGGGCTTCATCGATGAGGTATGGTTACTTCAAGAATCCTTTGAACTTTGATATGACCCTCGATGTAGACAAATGATTGCTTCATGTTGTAACTAGTTCGAAGGGTGGTAGCCGAGATGTTGTCGAGGTGTGATATTTTCTTCCTTCGGACCATCTTCCGAGCGAAGTGAGTTCTTGGCTTTCCACTGTTGTTGAAGGAATTGAGCGGAAGAGTAAATTTTTTTTTTCGAGTATGCATACTTGCTCCTACTCTTGCGTGAAGTTCCTAGACGGCTTCTTGGGCTGTTTGGTGTCGTTGTTGTTGAAGAAATGAGCTTTGAAAATTTTTCCACTCGAGGTTCCCTTGTATAGTTGCCCCCCTTTTTCTTTCGAAAGTGAAGGAACCGAACTTTTGTAAGCAAAAGGAAATGTTCTCCCTAAGTGTACCATCCACAAAGCGAATTTGTTGTACGGGGAGGTTGGCATCCAATGGCTTTGCCCCTGCATTCTTTGTTTTGCTCCAGCTACTGCTTCAGTGTATTGACTTTTGTGACTCTTCGTTGTGAAACGAAGGATGCCATGCTCCTTTGGTGGACGAAGATCGCTATCACTTTGCTTTGCTCCTTGGGTCATTTGATGTTGCTTTCTACGAGTGGGTCTTTAGCGAAGTTCTTGTATGTACAATCATCCTCGAGCGTTTTGAGAGCGAAGCCAATTTTGAATCCATTTCACTAGATTTTATCGAAGAAACCCTGGTGCATGCTCCTGCTTGATGTCTTAATAAATACTTCAAGGTAATATGTTTGTGCCCCTGTCTTGCATCTTTTTGTATTTCGATTCATTTGTACTTCGAGTCATCCTGCAGAATAATTTGATTCACCTGTAATGAAGTTAAGAGCATTGTCAATTCATTCTTTGATAAAGTATATTTTCGAATCATTCTTCAATGAAGTTGATCGAATCATGCTTTTCCTCGATGCCTACTTTTTGTAGTATGACGTGATCAGGCACGTACTTTTCTTCGATGTACTGCTTGCCTGGTAACTCGTGATCAGGCACGAAGTTTACCTTGCAAATTATAGGCTCCTAAGGTTACTTAGAGTGCAACTTCGGGGCTTACTTCGATGTGGGAGGCAGTAAACCAAGCTAGTGGGGGCGTACGGATCACCCTTCCCAAAGGCTTTGAGCTACTCGCGCTGGTTTTAAGCAAAACACTGGCTATCGAGACCATAGGTACCCGTTTTGCCTTAGTACGTTAGGTGGGTATCGAAGATACTAAGTATCCTCCGAGAGAACATGGTGGTGTTCTGATAACCCATTTATCCCAAGTAGAGTAGGAAACTTATGGTGGGTAGCTGCTATGTGTCTCGATAATAAAGTAGCACAATGGGGGAGTGTCGTTCAAGGCTGGAGCTTAGACATGGTACTGTTCTCCTATCGCGGCCTGGAGTTCAACTTCTTCTTTTCTCGCTAGCCCCTCCTCAAGGCTGTGCTTGATTTTTGGAGGAGGTCCCTCGGCTGCGTAACTCGCTTGCCATTCCCGTGAATGTAAAAGCTAAATAGCTGCCTCGGGGTTCCACCCACCTCTAAAGGTAGATGTTAATCCCATTTATCGTCCCCTCGACGCCTCAAAAGAGAGGTCGTATGGTAGTGGGTTCAAATGCGTCTCGGCTTATATAGCTTTGATGCAAAGTTCCCACCGCTAATGGGGTGTCTTGTGGGTAGAGGACTGTGCCATATAGCTCGTAGGGCCCTTACGACTATATGTACATCAGCTCTGTGCCTGCTATTCGAGGACTTTTTATTTTTGGCGTTTTTTGCCTTGGCGTTAAAGCCTTTTTATTTTTGGCGTTTTCTGCCTTGGCGTTAAAACCTTTTTATTTTTGCGACGAGGCACTTGGGGAGATATGGCGTCATGGCCTGTTCTCTTTTATGGCGTCAGAGCCTTAGGAGATGTGCCTAAGCAAATAGGACTTTGTTGCGGTCGGAGCTTGCTTATCCGAGGTTGATGTAATTGCTGCTTCAAGCTATCGATGCATGTTGACTGTCCCGAGGACGCTGAAAATTTGCTAACATTTGTTTTGCTGATGAGATGATAGTTGTTAATAAAATACTTTCTTGAGTTGTTGGTGAAGCATCCGGGTCCGAAATTATAATACGAGTCCAAGATAAATTGGCGGTTTGTTATCATGATCGAAGGTGGGTTGGCGAAGCTGTTTGGTTATCAGCTGAACTGGCACTCCGAGGTTACTGATGTTGAGTCTTCGAAGTTCTCAAGTGTTTGCTTCGGAGCTTGAAGAGGTAACTGATGCTGCTTGATGATGATGGCTCCGAGATTATGTACTTAGCTAGCTGTCTCCTAGATAAGCATCGGAGTTAAGTATCAAAGGTGACTAAACATAGTCATCGAAGTTGTATCCGAGATGGCTTCCGAGATGGCTTCTCCGAGATTGCTTCCGAGATGAGATTGAGATGGCTTCACAGTTGATATCTTCGATGGGTTTCTTCGTGGATGATGTTGCCGAAGTGAGGCATCGAAGTAGAGTTTGGTCCGAGATTGGTGATGTTTAAAGCATCGAAGTTTCTTCGCTGTACACAGTTTTTGCCTCCGAGATGGTATTGGTTGAGTAGTGCTCCGAAGTAGGACTGTTGGTGTCTTGGGCTCGAAGTGGAATTTGTTGATGGTGGCTGCGAGCTGTAGTAGCTCCGAGAACAAGGTTGGTTGATGCTCCGAGAAGAAAGTTGCTCGATGGTTGAACTCGTTTGTTCCCTTATGCAGAATGCCAATTCAGTGGTGGTTCCTTGATACATATTGACCGCCGAGAGGTAAACTGTATGGGTTATATAAACTGGGTCATCGATGTTGAGTGTATATAACCATCGAAGGTGAGGATCATAATGGTTGAAGCTGCTTCGTGGAGGATAAGCTGTGTAGCCACCGAGGAGTGGATGGACTTGATCGAAGGTGTAGTCGAAGCCATCAAGACTTGAGTTGTTGATGCTGGCGAGTTTCCCGTGTTTTTCGAAGTTTTCCTCGCTGCCATAACTGAATTCTGATCAACTTATTTAGGCATCATGGCCTGTTCGTTTTCATGGCGTTAAAGCCTTTGGAGATGTGCCTAATCATGTAGGACTTTGCCTCATCGAGGAGGATTTGGAGGTTGCACCGAGCTGTTTGTGATAAGCATAATTCGTTTTTAACATAATAGTGTGCGAAATCGAAGATTGCATAAAGCTAAGGAGATTCAAGTGTGTCATAATGTGACAAGTATGTTTTTTTCATAATGTGATAACTTCGTATATGCTATGTTGTGTCGAGGAGACTTGATAAATCCAAGGAATTAAAAATGCTAATTGGTGACTTAAAAATTCTCAATTTCATTACCATTGCCTATTGCTCAATGTTGTATAAACATATTCGATACCCCCACTCCTTCGAGGTAGGAAGAGATGGCTCGATCTTAAACATATTTATTCGATGCCCCCTCCCTTCAAGGTGTAAAGAGATGGTTCGATCGTATTTACTTGGAAAGCCCAAAACTTTTTTATTGCTCTATTTCTTTTAATTCGAAACTAAGTCTTTTTCGATATTCACACCCCTTGTGGTGGGAGGACGCGATTCGATCGATTTTTATAAAGAAACTAATATAAGTAGAACTCCTAATTTAGGATCTAATCTTAATTTGAACGTTTGATAAGTAGAATTTTGATATTGATGCCCCTCGAGGTGGGAGGAAGCAAATCATTCGACTTTTTAAGAATATAGCATGTTGCAAGGAAGAAATTATGACTTCATACATTATTTGCTAAGTGACTTATATATATATAATGGCGTCATAGCCTATCGTACAACTTGCTTGAACGTTATTCTAAGCATGTGAGGTGCGTGATCATTCAAAAACTTTTTAAAGTAGCAAGAGTAGTGTTTAGAAATTCTCCCCAAAGAAGGTTGTTGAAGCTACTAATGTGGGTTTGTGTCCGAAGTTGTTCTTTGTTGCCATGTCCGAGTTGATTATTTGTGGATGTGGGGTAAACTTCCTCTTTGTGGCTGCTTCGCTAGGAGTCCGTGTCCATCGAGTCATTATTTTTTCTTTTTCAACTGTCTTTATATGGTTCTAGAGGGTTCTTTTGCTCCTTGCTTGAGTGTTTGTTCGTTTCCTTGCATTGTGCAATCTGGCCTTACTGCCTTCTTCTCGATTCTACTTCGATGATTCATTAACACCTGTAACTCGGTAGTCAAAATGAGTGAGAGTTGCCATTGTTTACAACCAATGGGATATCTGCTCCACCGCTATAAGAAAGTAATTCTTAATAATTTTTCTTTAAGCAAAATGAGCATATAGATTTATCTATGCATTAAGATGACATATAATGCTACTCATTTTAGTCCACCATGTGGCATTACTTGTCGACTTAATATAAGAAATACTAAATGGGTTCCAGTGAAATGCCTTAGCTAGCTTTTCGTATCATAAGACTCTTAATATAATGACTTAGTATAGAAACTACTATTCCTTCCACTGAGGTTCTTTGTAATACATATTTCTTACTACTTTTAGTACTGTCAAATGCGAAATGAAATGGTATATGGTGGTTCCTAAAACGTGACTTTATTATACTACCTATAAATATGTTCTAAATGTGTGCGAATATATACGCGATGGAAACAAGATAGTCAAAGATGAATTGATATTTTAGTTTAGAGCATTCTTCCCTTTCATGTTACTCAGGTTTTTCCTTGGAAGTATTGTTGATTAAACTGGTCCTTATTCGAAGTACGGGTTCGTCGAGTTGATATCGGAGTAATGACTTTGGTTAGAGAGGAAGGGTCAGTTCCCTTAAAGTGGCTTGAACTGATCCGAAGTTACAGTTGAGTTGTAGTTATCGAAGAAGAGAATGGGTGCCCTCAAAGTGTCTTGAACTGATTCAAAAGGACTGTTGATGATCGAATTTGATGTCCGAAGATGAAGTCCGAAGTTGATGATCAAATCCGGTATCCGAAGGTGAGTAGATTTAGTTACGGTTGTGTCTTTGGTAAGAGAACGAAGTTGTCCTCGAAGTTGAGTTACCAAAAACTTGACTATACGTACGGTCCAAAACAGCTGGTACTTGTGATTTCTTTTTGAGTCCTCGAGATTGGATTAGCCGAGGTTGAGTTTCATCTTTGGAGCTGCACCGAAGGTGCCTTCGAAGCAAGGCATCGAGGGAGGTAAACAGTGTACTCATTGTGATGGTTGGTTAACGAAGGTGCCTTAGAAGCTGTCATCGAAACTTCCATCAGACTGTCATCAGTTTGCCATCGAAGTTTGCACCGAGGGTGCTTTCATCATTCCATAGGACTGTCATCAGTTTGTGTCACCGAGGTTGTAACCGAAGATGGCGTCAAAGTTTTCTTCGCTGTGATAACTTTGTGGCGTGCTTTGTTTGTTTGTTTCGTACCGAGTCCCTGATCCGAGGTTAGGATTTTGCTTTCTAGCTTGCTTGACCAGCAAAGAAAAACATTAAACATGAAAAATGTTGACAAAAATCGTGAAAAAATATTTTCTCAGTAAAAAAGAAAGAGAGAGTGTAGCTTGTCCTTGTTTGCTCATTGAGCTTTGCCTGCGTTGTTTCTTCATGGTCGTGTGCTAAAATGGTTGCTCCGAGTTTTCCTTTCTAGTGATTTTGAGGATGCATGTTTTGCTCCGTTGTTTGTGATGTTCTGAGGTGATTCAGATTTGGGCTACAGTTTACTTTGCCTAGCTATCTTCGATGTATACTAGTGAGAGTTTCACGTATCCTTCGTAGTCGAGTGTGCGAGAGTTTTGAGTCTCGTTGAGTTCTTTTCATGTTGTTTCTTCTTGCCGCTATCGACAAACATCTTTGTTGTATTCCTAGGATAATTTCCATCACTTGCCAAAACTTTGAGGACTAGCTGTTCCAGTTTAGTGCTATGTATAGAACTGTTGCTTCGAGGTTGATGATGTGTAGGACATCGAAGTTGTGTTTGTCAGGGCTGCTCCGCGAGATGGACTGGCGACCCGGACTAAAAATGCTCATGCCCATAGAGTTTAGCTGCACCTTCCTTGCGAGAGACCCCTGTTTCTCCACCATTCTTCAATCATCAACTGAGTTTTGACGAAATTTGCTTCTCCTAGATAACAAAGTTGTTCAGGCAATTCCTCAAATACATAATGTGCATTCTTCTGGCTTGTCAGTTGTGAGTTAAATTTGAAAAAGAAGGGGTACCGAAATACTACCAACTTTTCGTTTTTGGCTCGTGAGTCTTATGGTAAAGAGTTTGGACGATCTCAAAAATCAATATCCAAACCTCTAACTGGAGTAATCTCAACAGTTAGGTAATAACGTACTACTTGGTGCTTTAATTATAAATCAGAGTTATAATGCGGAAAAGAAAAGCACACAAGACACCAAACGTTTTTTTAACGAGGAAACTGCCTTGCAGAAAAACCTCGGGACCTCGTCCAGTTTTGAACACCGCCCAGTACAAAC
>JAJJMA010114602.1:0-17764 GCA_023529015.1 Papaver nudicaule | reverse complement strand
AGGTTAGTAGGAGTTATGACTTTATGGATATTCTTCTATTTCTACTTATCCTACTAGAGTTTTAGGTATGTCAAGCTAGTTGTCAGTTTTAGGTGTCAAAACTCAATTCTTGATTTAGCCTACTAGAGTTTAGATTTCGGAATTGGGGTATAGACAAAGTAGTAGAGACCTTGAAGACGAAGACTGTGAAGACAAAGAAGACATCAATTATTCTTCATCGACAAAAGGTTAGTAGGAGTTATGACTTTATGGATATTCTTCTATTTCTACTTCATCTATTCTTTCGAAATATAGTCGACTACTTTAGTAGTGATATTAGCGATTGAGATCGTATTCTTGTGTAACATGGCCTTGTGTCATGACCAGTGTTTGATCCCACAAATACTGTGAGTACAAGAATGAATGAGACAGATTCGGTGCCATGTGTCCATTGCAATGGTTTGCTTGCAAACTGTTAGTTGGATATGGATGAATATAAAGGAGTACTCTTGAGCAAAGAATCCATGGATCACAGCTGAGGACGTTCACACGTCTAAGTTCTGGCTCAGCCCAGTACTTCCAGCGGAATCCAGATTTGACGAAATCTGACAGGCGCACGGTTCACGAACCGGTTTGCGTACCAGACACTCGGAAATTCCCTGAGTTCGAGATGGCTATTTTGTTCACGTACCAGTACGTGAACCTGACGGTAGTCATCTTGCTGGTGTCGGATTTAGTGAATATTCTCTTAGAATTTCACTCTGAGTCAAATTCCAAAACTCCTTTATCTCTTAGATGGACTTGTGTAAAACATAAACTCTTTTGTGTTCCATCTAACGATCCTCAATGAGTCAATAAGATAAGATTATCTCTGGTCTGTTGGATTTCTATCTTGAAGTGTTTTTGAGCTAACAAAACACTTGGCAGATAATTCTAAAAAGAATTCCAATTGAGATTAATCTCTATTACTTAGTTATCAAGTTTAGGGTTTCCCTAACTTGTGGGACAAGTAATTGATTGCTTTATTCCAAAGCAACCTATCTTATTGAGTGCTATAAATAGAGGTGTCTACGGACAAATACCGCAAGCATCAAGCATACGTGAAGGTCCTTAGGGAAGGTAGCGTAAACTCTTTTCACTTAGGTGAATGCTTGTTGTGGTATAGTCATCCTCTATAGGTTGCAGCTCCTCTAGGAACTCCCTACGACTATAAAGACTTCTCTTGAGAGTTGGGAAGCACAAGTAAGAGATTAAAACCATCTTTGGTTGAAATCGGATTAACCTGTAACCTTGGTAACCTGATCACGTTCTTGTCTATTCCATAGTCCGTCTCTTATGCTATACGGCTATTCAAGAACTGATACGTTACTCAACAAGGTTGGAAAGGTAGCAACGCACGGCTGCACTCGGTGTTGTAAGACCTAGTTAGCTCCAGTTATACAAGTTTCTTAATTGATTCTTCGTGTAAAACTGAGGTAGATACGAATTGGGCATTGCTTACTTGGTTTGCGTGTCAGCCCCGATTTGTGAAGTAGATTTCCGTATGACCTGGATTTAACAATCCGAAGGAAGTCATCTTGTGTGTGGTAAACTGATAGAAGACAGTTACACCATACGTCAACAGTAAGGTTGCAAAACCAGTATTGCTGACACAAGCCTTTGACAGCGGTCAAAGCAACTCCTAGGCCTGTAAAGGATGTCAGCTGGGGGAATCAAGTGCGTGACGATCTGTGGGGGATCTAGAGACGTAAGGAAGGCGACAGTAGCCAATTCGCTTGGAGGGCTTGAGTTGGTCTCTGCTACATCCCAGATCGAAGTCTTATAGTAGGCTAGTGTTTGTAGTCAGTTTGTACTGGGCGGTGTTCAAACTGGACGAGGTCCCGAGATTTTTCTGCAAGGCAGTTTCCTCGTTAAAAAAATCTCTGGTGTCTTGTGTGCTTTTACTTTCCGCATTATAACTCTGATTTATAATTAAAGCACCAAGTAGTACGTTATCCAATAACCGCTGAGTTTAACTCCGAAGTCCCAACTTTGTTGAGTTGATCCCCAAGATCACAACTCCGGTTATCTAGGTTTGGATATTGATTTTTGAGATCGTCCAAACCTAAACCATAAGACTCACGAGCCAAAACGAAAAGTTGGTAGTATTTCGGTACCCCTCCTTTTTCAGTTGTAAGACTAAGAATTAAAGGTACAACATTTAATCCAGCGGAGTTCAACATTGTAGTCTACGAGGTACCTTATTATCAAAAATCGTCTCCTCTTAGCCATAAGAGTCAGAAGCATGGATTTTGATAATCTATCATGAACTGCTTTACCCGAACGGGTAGTATGGCTAAAAAAGCAAGTTCACGGTTTTGCAATACATTCATAAAGATAATCAATTAAGATCAAGCATTGCAATCATCAATTAAGATTTTAATTTAATAACCTCGATTAATTGATGAAGAAAAAGTTGCAATTTAAGCAAATCACTCATAAAATTTTAAAGTCAAGATGACTTAGGCAAGTATGCCTCTTATTCATGAACAAAGAATTTTTTCTCATTTAGATAATGTAAAGAAAAAGTTTATTTTTTCAGTTACCTCCTTCTCTGGTTCTTCATAGGTAGTCCAGTCTTGTTCAATGGCAGCTACTCTTGAGGTGATGTCAGTGATGAGATTGGTGAGTTTGTTAAACTCCTTGTTTAAACTTAAAACGTGTTCAAGAACAACGTCAAGTTTCATATCGGATGCCTTTCTTTGTTCTTCAAAGATGCATGGAACTGAGTATTGAGCAGATAATGCTTTATTCTCTTGAGTCATACTAGATTCACTGTCTGAGGATTCAATTCGAATCTTTTTACAGGAAGGAAGAATGACAGTCCATGTGTTGTCGTTCATCTTGCAGTTTTAGTTCTAGAGAGAAAAGCATTCCTTCTTTTGGACTGATCGAATAACCCTTCCTACTCTACCTTTCATAAGGTTCAGACACAGAGTTTAGGATTTTCAAGGGACAAGTTTTGCGTTCATAACAAGTTGCGAATGTCCTTTAAACAACAGTTTTGTTGAGGTAAAAAAGGACATTTTTTAAGCATAGTGTGACCACACGGGTATATCTCATAAGACAAATTTTTACCTCAAATAAGCTTAAAATGTCAACAATATGATTATTAGAGCATATATTCCTTTTGGCT
Organism: Papaver nudicaule; assembly: GCA_023529015.1. Lineage (NCBI taxonomy): Eukaryota > Viridiplantae > Streptophyta > Magnoliopsida > Ranunculales > Papaveraceae > Papaver > Papaver nudicaule. The sequence continues at coordinate 14,610 of JAJJMA010114602.1, read as the reverse complement.
TTCTCATAGTGATTCCCATGTATCCTGTTCTCGACTCTTTCCTTAGGAGCCAGAGGCATGGGATATTCTTGAAGAAGCACAAAAAGGTGTTGACATTCACATCGAGTCATTACATTTTGGACCCTTTAATATGATGTGATAACACCTTTATATTATAAAGTCTTGTTTTGGCTCACTACAATTTCAGGAGACATAAGATAGGTGCTGTAAGACAATTATGATGACAACATTGGTGATCATAAATCATCAGGACAAAGAATCACATAATCCTTTGAGCGTGGGCACATCTCTTTTGGAGATCATTGCTCAACAAGTGTAAGAGATGATAGATTATTGTCTTATTTAGATAATATGTAAATACTATATAAAAAAAAATATCTTTTATACAGAATCCTATTTTAGACTTTTTCTCGCTACAAGGATTACCAATAGCGAGAGTCCTATCTCTTATTGAGAAGGGGACGCTAAGGTCCTATCTTTAGGACTTCGTGAACTTCTCTTCTTTCTTTAGAAGGGATCCACGAGCTGTTAGTAGAGGACATACCTGGTTTATCAGTCTTTTGAATCATGTCTGATAGATTCGTCTCTATGGAATGAATAACTTTTCTGCAATTTGAAAGAGACAAGTTAATAATTTTCTGAAAACCAGTGTGGACAGGCTTTTTATCCTCTATGACCTGTTTGACATGCCTTTTCTCAACCCATTTCTTTACAGTCTTAGGTGAGGAAGGTTTTTTAACAGAAGCAATAACTGTAGGTCGAGATCCAAGATCACGAGTGGGTCTCATGTGAGACAACTTCTTTGGAGAAGTTTTACAATTATTCACTTTTTCACTTCCAGAGAGAACTCCCTTTGAGATAGACAGATTGTCTAATCTGTTCCAGAGTACAAGGTTATCTTCTCTTAACTGTTGAGTTTCAACATCATGAAGATACATTATACTAGAAAGAGAATGTCTTTCAAAGTTCTGAATACGAGACTCAAGGTTTGACAATTCAAGCATGAATCGTTCCCTGACTGCTTTATGTTCAATTCGTTCTTTTTCAAGATCTTTTTGAAGCAGAGTGATTTTTTATGTCAAGAGACAGATTTGCTTATCTTGATGGATATCATCATGTTGAGCACTTAATGATAAGCAAGATGAATGCATACAGAGATCCTTATACAAAGGAGTAAGCCCCAAGCGTTCCTCTTCTGGACAGTCGAGAGTTGTGTTGAAGGCTTTTAATTTATCACAGTAGTCTTTGTTAGGGCAATTATGAGAGATATTTCCATGGCCTAGACATTTGAAACACTGTGGTAAATCCTCTGTATTTTTCCAATTCTGTTTTTTGTTGTGAGAAGAAAAAGTACGTGGGTTCCTTTTCTTTATTAACAATTGAGTGACGAGAGAAAGTAGCTCATCATTCAAATCAGAATCAGAATTGTTATCAAGAGGTTTCTCAGGGGTCTGAGCCTTTAGGGATATGACTTTACTTTGATGCTCATAATCAAAGATTTTTAGTTTAGAAACCATATCGCCTCTTGATATGTCATATCCATGTTTTTCTTGGATGGCATGTTTTTTTGAATCATATCTGGGAGGAAGGGACCTTAGAATTTTTCGTACAATATCTATTTCTTCGATAGTTTTCCCTAGTGATAGAGAGGCGTTCACGATTTCGGAGAGTTTGTGCTCAAATTCTGTAAAAGTATCTTCATCAGACATTCAGAGATTTTCCCAATCAGACATGAGATTTTGAAGTCTTGCTTCTTTCTCCGCAGTATTACCTTCGTATACTGTTTTCAAAATATCCCAAGCATCTTTAGCAAATTCACATGTTTCCACATGATGATGCAGATCGGGAGTTATGGCGTGAATGATGGCGTTAAGTGCATCAGTTTCAATTTTAACTTTGGATCTGTCGTTTTCGTCATACTCGCCTGGTTTCTTATTGCGAGTAATAGCAGCATTACCTTCTCCTAGAGTAAGAGTAGGTGGTGTGTATCCATCAATCACGTAGACCCAACTGTCAAAGTCTCGAGATTGTAGAAACGGCCGCATAGCAGATTTCCACCATATATAATTTGTGCCATCAAAGACTGGTGGAACATGTACATTCGCAGAATGTGTGTTCATAGTTCACGAAAGCGTCAAACACAGACAGTTACGTCCTTTAAGGTGTTTGCCGTTTCTGATACCAACTGAAAAAGCGAGGATACCGAGATATACCACCAACTTTTTGTTTTCGTGAACCCTGTTGATTATGGTTGTTTGAATGATCTCACAAATCAATATTCAAACAACAACCTGAGTATAGTTCAGAGAACCGAACCCAAACAAGAACGTAGTTCTTGTAGATCTCAATAGAGATGGATTCACTCAAAGGTTATGAATCAACAAACTTGCAATTACTTCTATTATATAGATCAGAGACAATATAATGCGGAAGGGAAAAGTAATGCAAGACACCAGAATTTTGTTAACGAGGAAACTGCAAACCTAGCAGAAAAACCCCGGGACCTCGTCCAGATGTGAACACGCTCAGTATTAACAGAATACAGACGCTAGCCTACTCTCAGACTTCGGACTGGAATGTATCGAGATTGAATTCGCCCTACAAGCAATTCAGTTACCCATGTGCTCCTACGTCTCTTGGCTCCCGCAATAGCCTACGTACTTGATTCGCCTAGCTGACGTCCTTTACAGGCATATGAGTTGCTCCACTTCCCTTCGTGAAGACTAGCGCTACCCTTCCTCTAACAGGACGCCCAAAAGTATCCAAGTAATCAAACAAGAATACGATTGTGATTTCCTTTAGACTTGAAGTCAAGGTTAATGGAAATCGATATGTTGAATAGGGCTTATTGATCTAACCTAAACAACTTTACCTCCAAACGCGAGACGAACTTATTATGAAACCTAGTTCGTGAATTTGTGTTTGGGAACTACTAGGGTTTACGATACAAGATCTACCTTACGAAGTTTCTATCAAATCTTGGTCGTGATAAGATTGAAAGAATTCAATCGACCCAAGATACATGATGGAATTTGACTTCCGACCTGTGCTTCACGATCTTCAAGTGAAGTCTTTCAATAGTCGTAGTCCTAAAAGGACTTCGAGATGACGACCAACCTTTATGCAAGGATACACAGATGTGTAGAGGATTGAGATTGTATCTTGCAGAAGGTCAACTATTTATAGTGATCACCAACGGAGGCTTTGCTTAAAGTTTAAGCAACCTTGAGTAGGGCTCAAGCAAGTTCCGGAACTAGGAAAGTCCATAGTTTGAATACCCATTCTCAATCTTCTAAGAACTTTGGACTAAGCCAAAAGTTCAAGAAGACTCAACCTTGTTTGAAGGTCCGCGACTTCTGGTCCAATGCTTGTTTGGACATCGCTTTGCGACTTCTGGTCCAAATACTTAGTTTGAACATCGCTTGGATTAAGTTGTTGAATTCCATGGGCCAAGTCACGACAAGTCCGAGAACTAATCATGCCTAGACCGAAAACTTCAAGATATGGGAGTTGGAAGTTTTCGCATGGCTTATATGAACGCGTTCATAGAGCAGTCTATAGAGTTCAGGAGAATTCAGGAGAATTCTTGAACTTGTATGTACGCGTTCATACATACTTAGCTCGTTCTCTAAAATGCCAAAAGCAACACATGTACGCGTTCATGAACGCGTTCACCGTTGGGGTCATTTCAAGAGACAACTCAACATACTCTACCTATACATATAATCAAAAGTGTGACAAATGCAAAGGCGAAAATCCTATAATACCTTCGGATCATATAAACAACATCATAGACTATTGGTATGATAGAAATGGTAAAAACGATACGGAAAGGAAATACCTTTCTAACCTTCAGTGAGGACGTTATGATTTATCAAGTACTAAGCTCCGGTCTTCGTCTTCATCAGTCTTCGTCTCGATTACCTAAAACTATCCTAGTCCGAGGTTGTAGAGTAAACTTATCAAGGATTGTGTTTTTGTCTCATAAACTTGACAACTGACTTGAGATAACAACATCAGTGGGTTCAACCGAGCAATGTTCTAACAAACACAAAATCGCCATACAATGTGATACTGGGAAGAAACTGGCTACACGTAATGCATGCGGTACTATCAACATACCATCAAAAGCTGAAGTTCAATACTAAGGATGGAGTATGCACAGTCCCCGGAAATCAATCAGTTTCAAAGGAGTTAGCAGTATTGAAATTAATCAAAGGAGATCAGTATGAAACGACAAGACATGACACAACATATCAAGTTTAAGCACAGAAACTGAATTGAAGAACCTGTCAACAGAAGATATACTTCGAAAAAAGGACAACAACACAGAGTCTGCGGCTATGACAAAGTAATAAAAATAGTACTAAAAGCTCATGTTAGAGCATAAACAAAATCGAGCTCATATTAGAGCATAAACAAGACAAAGCTCATGTTAGAGCATCAACAAAACAAAGCTCATGTTAGAGCATCAAAAATAAAGCTTATATTTAGGGCTTTTGATTTTCAAGGTTTAGTAAGCAATTTAAAATGTAAGCTTATATTGGCCATTATGAAGAAATAAAATTCACATTTTATGTGAAAAGTTTTCCTCAAAGCACTCTTTTATGCATCAATTGAATAATAAAAACTCACTTTTGCTTGAAGTTTCTCAAGGTGCTACAATACAAATATATATATATACATAAGTAATAAAAGCACATCAAAAAAAAAAAAAAAAAAAAAAAAACATATTTCAAAAAAAAAAAAAAAAAACAGCAGTTTCTGACATGATAGTCAGAACCTGCAAAAATAATGACACAGTCTCCGACATCAAAATAGAGGTTCAACCTCAGCAACATTAAGAAATAAAAAAATTAATAATAATAATAAAAAAAATAAAATAATAATAATAATATTCAGTCTTATGTAAACAAATACATGACAAAGATTAAACAAGACTATTAATGTAATTGTATAGTCAAAAATCAATAAATTAAAAAAACAGAAGATGAAGTCAATAAACAGAAGTTGCAACAACAATTATATTCCAAATTACAGAACCTGTCTAAAAGACAGAACATGGCAAAAAAACAATTAACATAAATAAATAACAAACACACGATACTAAATATGGTAAAGTTCACAAAAGTAAGTCTTTCAGATCATAGGCAATAAGGGAATTAAATTAAACCCTATTATGGTCTATTGAGGTCCAAATGTTATACGGCAGAATCTGATGTCATGTAGCACAAACCACTGCTATCATTAAATAGCTAAGACTGATCCTGGTAAAGAGATGCCCTGATCAAAATAAATTAGAAGCTCATACCTGAAGTTCAATGACATCACCAGAAAGATACCCTGGCCAGTTATCTCGAAATAAGATTGTCCGCACCATTTAAGAGAAGTTGTATTCTCGAGTGGGAAGAGGTAAAAAACCATTAAAAAAAAACAGTAAATGAAAGACAAGAACAATACAACACCATATATTAAGTATATTAACAGATTATATAACAAAAACACACAATACTAAAGTATATCTAAAAAAATGGGTGCAACTATGACAAACTATAGCATCCACTACAGTTAAAATAAAACAAAAAAAAATAATATATCCTACAAGTAATAAAAATAAAACTACAACTCAAAATACTGAAGCAATTCTCAAGAGAAGCAGAAGTTCAGGAGCTCAAGGAATAGAAAGCTGTGACCTTAAATAAGTAAGTTCTTCCTCCAATGCAGCATTACTCAGTTTAAGCTTTGAATTACTAGATTCTAAAGTAGAACACTTTTTCTTTAAGGACATAGAATCCCTTTCTAGACCAACCTTAGAAGCATTCGATACATTAAGAAGCCTGTTAGAGCATTGCTCGGTTGAACCCACTGATATTGCTATCTCAAATCATTTGTCAAGTTTATGTGACAAAAACACAATCTTTGATAAGTTTACTCTACAACATCGGACTAGGATAGTTTTAGGTAATCGAGACGAAGACCACTGAAGACGAAGACCGAAGCTTACTACTTGATACATCATAACGTCCTCGCTAAAGGTTAGAAAGGTTTTTCCTTTCCGTATCGTATTTACCATTTCTATCATATCAATAGTCTATGACGTTGTTTATATGATCCGAAGGTATTCTAGGATTCTTCGCCTTTGCATTTGTCACATCCGTGGTATTATGTATAGGTAGAGTATGTTGAATTGTCTCTTGAAATGACCTCAACGGTGAACACGTACATGAACGCGTACATGTGTTGGTTATGGCATTCCAGAGAACGAGCAAAGTCTGTATGAACGCATTCATGAACGCGTACATATGAGTTCACTGATTTCTCCTGAATTTTCCTGAACTCCAATTGACTGCTCTATGAACACGTTCATGAACGCGTACATATAAGCCATGAGAAAACTTCCAACTTTCATATCTTGAAGTTTTCAGTCTAGGCATGATTATTTCTCGGACTAGTCATTACTTGGCCCATGGAATTCAACTACTTAATCCAAGCGATATTCAAACAAGTATTTAAACCAGAAGTCGCAAGCGATGTTCAAACATGATTTGGACCAGAAGTCGCAAACCTTCAATCAAGGTTGAGTCTTCTTTAACTATTGGCCTAGTCCAAAGTTAATAGAAGATTGAGAACGGGTATTCAAGCTATGGACCTTTTTCGTTCCGGAACTTGCTTGAGCCCTACTCAAGGTTGCTTAAACTTTAAGCAAAGCCTCCCTTGGTGATCACTATAAATAGATGACATTCTGCAAGATACAATTTCAATCCTCTATACATCTGTCCTTGCATAAAGGTTGGTCGTCATCTCGAAGTCCTTTTGGACTACGACTATTGAAAGACTTCACTTGAGGATCGTGAAGCACAGGTCGGAAGTTAATTTCCTGATCCTATATCTTGGGTCGATTGAATATTTTCAACTTATCACGATCAAGATTTGATAGAAACTTCGTAAGGTAGATCTTGAATAGTAAACCCTAGAAGTTCCTTACATATATCCACGAACTAGGTTTAATACCAAGTTCGTCAAACGTTAAGAGGTAAAGTTGTTTAGGCTAGATCAATAAGCCCTATCAGATTTTCATTAACCTTGACTTTAAGTCTAAAGGAAATCACAATTGTATTCTCATTTAATTAGTTGGATACTTTTAGGCGTCCTGTTAGAGGCAGGGTAGCGCTAGTCTTCACGAAGGGAAGTGGAGCAACTCCTAGGCCTGTAAAGAACGTCAGCTAGGGGAATCAAGTACGTAGGTTTCTGCGGGAGCCGAGAGACGTAGGAGCACATTGGTAGCTGAATTGCTTGTAGGGCGAATTCAGTCTCGATACATTCCAGTCCGAAGTCTGAGAGTAGGCTAGCGTCTGTATTCTGTTAATACTGAGCGTGTTCACATCTGGACGAGGTCCCAGGGTTTTTCTGCTAGGTTTGCAATATCCTCGTTAACAAAATTCCGGTGTCTTGCATTACTTTTCCCTTCCGCATTATATTGTCTCTGATCTAACCTTTGGCCAAGGCCAGATTGTTGTGGCGCCATGATTCATGGATCCATGGTCCAAGGGACCACGGCCTTGTCTTTGGCCAAGGCCAGATTGTTGTGGCGCCATGATTCATGGTGCCATGGTCCAAGGGACCACGGCCTTGGCCTTTGGCCAAGGCCACCTCGATTGTGGCGTACTTGTGCACTTGTGTTATGGCGTATGCGTGCGCTTGCGCTATGGCGTATGTATGCGCTTGTACTACAGCGTGCTTCAAGTCATGGCGTGCTTATCCATGGTACATTAGACCATTCTGTGTTTAGAGTGTGGTCTGCTTAAGCCTGTTTAGGCTGTTGCATGCCTCTCAAAGAGCTCTGGACAGGCCTAAAGCTTCGGTACTCCTGAGGTTTTCATTGAGACTCAGATGTTGAGTCATATTTTGAGAGGAAATCCGTGAGGGTGTGTCTCTATCTTGACCGAGATTAGGCGAGGGCCTGAGGTCTTTAAATATCGAGGAGGAAACCCGAGAGGGTGCGTCTCCGTCTTGACCGAAATTAGGCGAGGGCCTGAGGTCTTTAAATATCGAGGAGGAAACCTGAGAGGGTGCGTCTCCGTCTTGACCGAGATTAGGCGAGGGCCTGAGGTCTTTATCTAGGTGAAAACCTGAGAGGGTGCGTCTCCGTCTTGACCGAGATTAGGCGAGGGCCTGAGGTATTTAAATATCGAGGAGGAAACCCGAGAGGGTGCGTCTCCGTCTTGACCGAGATTAGGCGAGGGCCTGAGGTCTTTAAATATCGAGGAGGAAACCCGAGAGGGTGCGTCTCTATCGATTCTCCACCATAGCACTGGTGAGTAATTTAGTTCTGATGTCGAGGAACTCGAAGCGATGTCGACATGAAGTAAATTGGTGGTTTTATGTGTTGGTGGGATGAATAGGCAATCACACTGCGATATCATTCTCTCCACTCAGAAGCTATAAGAGGGAACTCGTAGACCTATATAGATCTGCCTGAGTAAGCAATCGCTTCTTGGCAAGGTATAACAGAAGGAGATTTTACGATTTTATCCCTTCTCCATTTTTCACCATCTACATTAAGTCCCCTGGTTAGTGTGGAACAGTAATGTTTCATACTAAGCACCAGATGGTGAGAGCAGTTCTACCAATTTTAGGTTTTCTTATATTACCAATACTAGCAGGGCTCTATGGAGGATTAAACCCTAATATAAGAGACCATGAAGCATAACAGGATGTAAGTTTGCATATAAACACGGATGTGCTAGAAGAGTCGGCTGATCAAAGGATATATATATATATATATATATATTAGGTGATGAGGATGAGACTGACATGTGAGAGGGGCCATGGCCATAGCGCCATGGACATGGAATTATAGAAGCCTAGGTAGGACGCTGGCCATCCCATGGCGCCATGGGATTATGACCATGGCGCCGAGGCTTCATGTTTGGCGGTCGGACACGTATGGCCGTGGCGCCATGGCCACGGCCTGTGCGTTTTTTTTTTTTTTTTTTTAATCAGTATGTGTGTGGCCCCATGGGCTTCACGGGCCACAACCTTTGTGGCGCCACAAGTTTCTATGGCGCCGTGGCTTTTCTAGGGAAGGGCATGCTACGCCTAGCGAGATTCCTAGTATTATGTATGTGAATACATACTTAGGCTAAGATTTAGCCAAGAAAATAAAAATAAAGGAGAGGTTTTACCCGTTTTAGTAGAGAACTTTTCCTCCTTCCTTCGTTGTCGTGATCAGGTCCTTGTTTCTCCCTGATCGTCTCTGTTTGGCGGGTGGTTCTGCAATCAGCTGATTTCCGGAGCATCGCCTTTGGTGTAAGCTCGGGAGGCGTACTTTCCAGTAAGCAAGACGCGACCATTGGTGTTCAGAGTTGAATCCGTAGTGTTCAGCGAGGTGGAGCACCGATGCTTTACGAAACAATGACCAATCAAGTGGTAACCGGCAGCAGCAGTCGGTAGAGAGATACCAGGGGAGTCGATTGTATTATTTTTCTTAGTGTAGGTCTGAACGTCTCCTGTTTTGGTGTAGAACATGTGTCGCCCCGTCTTATATATCCTTTTAACGTGTTTATTGTGGGGATCCCATACTCTCGGTATCCCCTTATAGAGAATTCCTCCAAAGCACGATGATTGCGCCAAGTCCCCAGTCGTTGAAGAGGGTGTTGGAGTTTAAAATAGGTGAACTACTTGATGAAGATGTTTACCTTGCCGTCTTTACTAAGTAATAAAGCTCTATGAGGTGTGGCGCCATGAGGTGTGGCGCCATGAGGTGTGGCGCCATGGATGCTGGCGCTATGAGCTTTGCGCCATAGCCTATTCGTTGTAAATTCCAACAGTTCGTGTCTTGCGTGTTTCCTGGTGTTTGCGTCATATCTCCTAACTCCCTTGTTGTATCATCACGAAATTTTGACACATGGTAGTATACATCCAGGGGAGTATTGTGTCCAAAAATCTCTTCGAGTTTCATCGTAGATTTTCCGCAGTACTTGAGGTGGTCTTGTACATGATTCCTGACTACGCGTCTCGCGTGTTCTGTAGTGTTTGTGTCGTATCTCCCAATCCCCTTGCTGGATTGGTATGAAATTTTAGTATTTACTGGGAGACATACAGAGAAAGATTGTGTCCGAAAATCTTTCCAAAATCCCGTGTGGATTTCTTAGACAGGCTGTTTCTTCGCAACAAAAGTTGCTGGCGCAGGAAATTCTGGCAGCTTTTGTTCTCCTCAATGTTCACGCCATATTTCTCAAACCACATGGAGTTATTCTATGAAATTTTACCACATAGTCTTAGACATTAAAAAGGTGTTTGTGTATAAATTTTACCCAAGAACTCCTCACGAGCTTTCCGCAGCAACTGTTTTGGCTTCGTATGTACGTTCTGTCCACTTATTTTGGTGTACTGTAATGTTTGCGCCATATCTCTTGATCCACGAATTGGATTGCCATGAAAGTTTTACACATAATAGTATACGCATGTAGGAAGATGTTGTCTAAAATTCACATTCAGATAGTGTACCAATCTTCCGCGTTACTCGTTTTCGTGAAAGCCGTCGTACAGCGAACTTGGTATGTAGTCGTGAGCACGCCTTTGTTTGTCTCCAGGGTAGGTTTGCTCCATGGAGACTCAAAATAAAGTAACTTCTCCACAAGACGGTTTATAGTCTTTGATTGGTAACTAGCGTTGAGGTTGTAGGTAATGGCGTTGATCCAGAGGGTTAATGAAGGCTCGGAGAGCATTCTGTGGAGTCACAGAGGTATACGGTAGTGAAAACATCTTGTGGGGCTAAGGTTAGGTGAATTTATTGTTGTAAGAGATATCTTATGTGGAAGGTAGTTTTCTATTTTGTAGCGCTGTGGGATTTTATTATAAAGGTGTTTTATGGCTCCGTGAGCACGGAGCCACAAGAATAATTTTAATGGAAGGTATTTCGTGGCTCCGCGAATGCGGAGTCACAGAGATAGTCTCGGTGGAAGGTCTGAGGCTACGGGAATATTTCGTGGTGGAAGGTATTCTAGAATTTGGAACTTGTAAAGGTCTAGTGAGACAAATACCTTTAATCCCCGTATCAATATTCTTGCTCGCACACCGCTTGCTCCAGAAGCTTTAAATCTGATTTCGTAGTGATGATTGCTTCTTCTAGCATGTTGTGGTAGAACCTTAAGTGAACACGTAGGAAGTCTTTCCCATTCTCCATCTATTGGCACATCTTTTGAAGTCCTTGCGCTTGGAGTACTCCACCCTGTCATCTTTTTGGATCTGGGTTGCCACCGAAGGATGTCGGAGACTCGTTGCTAGTGATAGCTGAGAGGAGCGCCACCACCATGATACTGTTATTTTGCTCGAAAGATGAAGACTTGGTGGTGTTGCTACCAGGAGGATTCTGCAAAGATATGAATCCTGGCGTATGGAGGTCCCTCAAAGGTTTCTGGTGTCTTTCAGGTTTCTGTAGAGGCGTCGGTAGTGGTGTCGGTGTTGATTGGAGTTCTTAGATCTTCCTCCCTTCGAAGGATCTGTAGCGGATAGTCCCCTGCTGCATGGACGTCTCTGCTTCCATGATGATGAAGCGCTTTGGTAGAGACAGGGGCATATCTGTTGTACCTTATTGAGTCGTGGCAGTCAGCACTCCTAACGGAGTTCAGTGTAGTGAAGAACGGCTGTGGTGAGGAGTCCCCGACCATGTTCTGTGATGTCTTGTCAACGTCTTTTGCTGGGCTCGGCTTCCCTTGTGCAGAAACGCGCTGTTCGCCGACCTCCTTCAACATTCTCGTGTATTGGGCCTGCGATGATGGTAAAGGCTCGAGTAAGCAGAGCATTCTCTTTATTTGAAGATAATGAGTCTGGGAACCGTCCTGGGCCTTGGCTTTTGCTCTTGCTCTTCTCATTGTCGTTGTTGCGGATCTGCATCTTGTGCTTGAGTCTCTTTCTTGTTCGGAACCCTTTGGGTTACCTTGTGTCGATGTCTCTGTTGTCCGGTTTGTTAACGCGTCTCCTGTCATCACGAGCTTCCTCAATCCTTAACTGATCATTTTCTATCAAGACAGGGACGGTTGTGGTTGATCGTCTTGCGGCTTTGAAAGATTGAAGCCTGAACTTCTTCAGTGAGGAGCATCCTATGGGAGAGGGGTCTTTTATATAGGGAGGTTGGTGTGGACGAGATAGAGATGCGTCTCCTCTTCTTGATTCTCCAGGGGTCTTCTCTCGATCGAGTAGCAGAGTTGGATTGTTGGACACGCTTCTTTTCAGGTTGTCTTGAGAGTCCCTGGAGTTCCTGGCTGGCTGCAGTGGTGACTCTGGAAGTCCCCATGTCTCGTCGTCATTCTCCTAGTGATCATGGGTTGTCCGTCTCTTTAGTGTTTGTTGATAAATCCTTTGTTGTCCTGGGTACTACAAGCTTGGTTTACCCCTTTCTAGTAGTTGCAGCGTCGTGACTTGTGGCGCCCTGACTTGTGGCTCCGTGACTCGTGGCGTCATGACTCGTGGCGCCGTGACTTGTGGTGCCGTGACTCGTGGCGCCGTGACTCATGGCGTTGTGACTTGTGGTGCCATGACTCGTGGCGCCGTAGGCTGTGTTGTATATACACGCCTGAGTATCTCTGGTCAAGCGTCTTTATTGTGATCTGCTTCGACCCATGTTGTCACCTGGAGTTTCTGAGGCGAGCTTGAAGTTGTACGCTTTGGGTGTGTCACCTTTGTAGCTGGACTGTACCTCTTAATCTCTTCGTTGATGGCACTCATGGATGGTAAGTTGTTGTTGTACTGCTTGATGATCAGGCTGATGTCGCCGTTGGTATCACGAGCCTCTTCGCTTCTTAAGGGTTTGGCCCTCTCCGGTAGCGCTGGTGCAGACGAGGCAGATCTTTTGCTGTCTCATGGAGGGATCAGTAGACAAGGATCACTTCGCAGAGCTCCACCAATGTTAGTCGAGAGCTTGGGTCCTATTCTGATACGAAAAAGTACTTGCGGTAGGACGCATTCATCGTCTCGCTCCACGTACCAATGCGGGGCAAGGTTTTTGTACTAAGTGCAGGCTCTGCCAGTGGGGGGCTCCGAGAATTTTCTGAGTCTCAGCACTTGGTGGTGTTGATGCTCTCCTCTTGGGGAGAGGGATCCTCTACACTTTGTGTGGGCTCGGTTGTCGGTGCCAGGGAACAGGTAGCGTCTTCTCCTCCTCTGGGCTTTGGAGTGGTCTATTCAAATCGTCTTTTAGCGACATATCCGAGTTATGGCTCTCTTCGTGTTGAGGCTCTGCTTGAGTAGAGATCATCTCATCATCCTAGACGTGGATCGCAATGGTGTTCGTACTAGCAGCAGTTCTGGGAGTTCCTTTGGCTTGTGAACCTGGTTTCGCGGTTAGAGTTTCGAGATGAGCCGAGACTTCGACTTGGGTCTTGATCCGTCTTTCTGGAAGACCGTCTCGACACTTGACTAGTTCGTCCAAGGTTAGTGTCCTTGGCACTTACTCTACCTTTAGGGTGGTTGTATTGATCCTGATCGAAGAGGAGGGGTTATTACGAGGCGTGCTAACTGGATCTGGATATGCAGGAGTTGTTGGGAAAGCAGAAGTCGCTGGAACAACAGGGTTTACCGAGGCAACGCCAGGAGAGTTGGAGTAGGCGTAGCGATGGGCGTGACAGGGGCTGCTGAGACAGTATGTGTTATAGGGGAAGCATTGTGGGTGGTCTGGATGCTGGGCACGACGCTGAGTGTGGGTGGATTGGAAGGTGTTGCGCTGGAAGTTGGAGCGGCTTCAGTTGTAGAGTTGAGATTTTTTGTAGTCTGACCCTGTCCCTAGTTCAACCATTTTTTGAGAAAATCTTCTGAAACCGAGAGATTGATCTCCCACTGTAGTAGCCAAATGTTTTTACCTGAAAAACATATGTACCGTCTTTGGGTACTTTTGTAGTGCTCGAGATCAAAATCGAACAAGACGAGCCTAAACCAAGTCAATGGCCGTTCACGTCTTGCTTCGGTCACAGAGAGGATGAGGTTGGTCTAGGGAGGGAAACAGTGAAAGAAACTTGAGATCAAGTTGAGGATGTCTGTTTCTGGGTGTGAGAGTTCAAGATCTCCGTCGTGAGGGTGACTGGAGATCTCCAAGGATAGAAGTGTGTTGAATTGCTCAGGTGTTTGCTCTGAGGCTCTGGTGTATTCAAGTGTTCTGAATATTCTGGTTGTTCTTGCCTTGGAAGATAAAGGATGCCTCTATTTATAGTGTTGAACTCACCCTGATCTCTCGACAGAGAAGGTGGAAGTCGTGGAAGAGTGGAGGAGTGGAGGACATGAGTTGTGCTCTGTAACTGTTAGAGTCGTGTAAAACATGTCCACTCAGCACCACCTTCTCGTAACTGTCTATCATCTCTATCAGTTTCTTTCTAACTGCCGTAGACCGCCAGACCAATACCCCTAAAGTTATCCCCCCGTGTGAAGTTTTGATATCTCGAGTGGTATGCAGATATTGCATGGTTGTATTGAGTTTGAGTAGGTGTATGGCTATGACTCTGTGGCCAGCGTGAGTGTGGCGCTTTCAGGGACATACACAGTGGATGTGCAAGAGTGGTCTCGGCCGTTAGCCAAGAACTCGTGGCGCCATGGGTATGGCGCCATAGCATAGCACCT
>JAJJMA010114600.1:0-15095 GCA_023529015.1 Papaver nudicaule | reverse complement strand
CGCCCTTATAGCAATTAAAGGAACCTTCGCCTATGGGAGAACCAGAGTTACATTTCACAGCTGTGGAACCAACTAGAGACATTAACATAGGTGAAGAGGATGTCCCTAAGATAGTAAAAATTGGTACTCTATTGAACAAAGAAGAAGCTCTGCAGTTAGAAGCTTTACTAAAAGAATATGCTGATGTTTTTGCTTTGGGAATGAACAAGATGCCGGGTATTGCTCCAGAAATTGCTTGTCACAGATTAGACATTGATCCGAAAGTCAGACCGTTCAAACATCATATAAGGAAGCTGGCGCCGGTGTATAAGGAGGCAGTTGAAGCAGAAATTGATAAGATGAGAGCGTCTGGTATAATCAGGCCGGTGCAGTATCCGGAGAGGATAGCCAACATGGTGGTAGTACCAAAAAAGAACAAGGGTGTCAGAATCTGTAATGACTTCAGCGACTTGAATAGGGCATGCCCAAAGAATAGTTTCCCTTTACCAAGCATAGATCAGACACTTGACGCTACTTCAGGGCATGAGTTGTTATCTTTTATGGACGGCTACTCTGGGTATAACCAGATACCGTTAGCAGAAGAAGATCAACGGCATACGGCATTCTTTTCCACCAAGGGGTTATTTTGCTATACAAGAATGCCTTTCGGGCTTAAGAACGCCGGGGCTACTTATCAGAAAATGGCCCAGGACATGTTTGAGAAGTGGATAGGAAGAACCATGGAAGTATACGTTGATGTAGATGGTGAAAAATGAGAGAGGGGCAAGATTGTCAAAGCACTCTCGAAACCATGTCTTATTAAAGGCAATCGCCTATTCCGGCTCATCTCTATAGCTCAGAGTGCAACCCATTCCATGAGCCGAATAAACTCTCTATGATCTCTCTCTTATAACTCCGGTGGGGAGGGTAACATCGTAGAGCAGTACTAATGATCTCACCAATATATTAAACCCATTGATCTGCCCAGAGTCAGGCCACTTAATGGTACACGGTGAAGAATCAACAGAGACGCATCCTCATGGATTTCCTCTTAAATACGACTCAACATACGAGTCTTGGTGCAAACCTCAGAAATATTGAAGCCCCAGGCCGGTCCGGAGCTCTCTGAGAAGCATACACCATCCTAAACAGGCCTAAGCGGACCTAATCCCAAGTTCAGGATGGTCTAGCATACCATGGATAAACACGCCATGACCTCAAGTGTGTTGTAGCATAAACACTTACACCACGACTAAGGCACAGGCTGCCCAAAGTCGACCTTGGTCAGATGCCAAATCCATAAACGCCACATAGCATGGCACCATAAACCATGAAGTCACCATGGATCCACGAAAATAAGCCTTGGCCAAGAGGCCAAGGCCATGGCATAAAACGCCATAAACCTACTTAGTCTGGCCAAAAGGCCAAGACCATAACGAGAAGCATAGCTGTCAACAGGCTGGCGCCCTTGGCCAGAGGCCAAGGCCGTGGCGCCATAGTCCATGTCGCCACAACAAGTGGACCTTGGCCAGAAGCCAAGGCAGTGGCGCCACAACAGGTTGGCCTTGGCCAAAGGCCAAGGCCGTGGCGTCAAGAGCCATAGCACCACACCAGCGCTAATGCGCATTCCAACACTTATGGCCTTGGCCAGATAACCAAGTCCACTCCTATGCTCGTGTCCCAGAGGCACTGCGCTCATGTTAGTCACGACGATTAGTCGTACGACTCTACTCTACTCAACTCAACTACGCAATATCTGCGTACCACTCGCTCGAGACATCAAAACATCACACAGGGGGATAACTTTAGGGGTATTGGTCTGGCGGTCTACGGCAGTTGAAAGAAACTGATGGAGATAGTGGGCAGTTACGAGAAGATGGCGCGAGTGGGCATGTTCCACACGACTCAGGCAGTTATGGAAACCAACGCATGTCCTCCACTCCTCCACTCTTGTACGACTTCCACCTTCTCTGTCGAGAGATCAGGGTGAGTTCAAACTATAAATAAAGGCTTCCTCTATTTTCCAAGGCAGAACATTTTTTAAGAGCATCAGAAACGTCCAGAAACAACCAGAGCCTCAGAGAAAACACCTGAGAATCGAAACACGTTTCTAGCCTTGGAGATTTCCAGTCGACTTCACGACGGAGATCTTGAACTCTTACACCCAAAACACATCCTCAACCTGATCTCCAGTTTCTTCGCTGTTTCCCTCCCTAGACCAACCTCTATCCTCTCTGTGACCGAAGCAAGAAGGGAACGGCCATCCTTGGTTTAGGCTTGTCTTGTTCGACTTTGATCTTCGAGCACTACGAAAGTACCCAGAGACGGTACATTGTTTTTGCAGGTAAAAACAGTTGGCGACCACAGTGGGAGATCATTCTCTCGGTTCCAGAGAAACTTGCTCAAAGATGGTTGAACTTAGGTCGGGATCAGATACCAAAAACCCCAACTCTTCAACGAACGGTGCTGAGCCTCCAACACAGCACCTACCAACCCACCTGCATCAAGCAATACGCCTAACACACCTGTTACCCTAGATAATCCCTCTTCAACACCCGTCATCTCAGCTATCCCCATCACCCCAGTTACTCCTAATGCTCCAAACCACACCTCTAGCAAGAACCCTCCTTCTACAACTAAGGTCAACACTACTGCCGACAAAGGAAAAGGAGTATCGGGAGCATTAACTATGAAGGAGTTGGCCAAACGACAGGACGCCCTCGCAGAAAACCAAGTCAAGATGTTTGACACTCAGATAGGAATTTTGGATTGCCTCAAGACTCTAACCTCGAAGCTGTCAAGTTCACCAGTCAGGGAGACCCCTGAAGCCGCTACCGCAGGTACTCGCTCAACGGTTGTCCACATCCGAGATGACGAAGCGCCTTCTCTCCCAGAAGAATCTCGACAGAGAGGAGGGCAACCGTCCCGCTATGTCACGGCAGACGACTTGGAAAAGCTGCTACGAAACCGAGAACGAGATGTGACATCACCCGTCCACCAGCACCAGCCACCGTACCCACACGAGGTCCAGAGGATTGCCCTTCCCAAAGGATACATGTCGCCCATGTTCTCCTTGTATGACGGGACTGGGAATGCACGTGAACACATCTCGCGATTTCTGGAGTCTCTAGGGGAACACGAGTACAACCATGTCTTGAGACTCAAAGAGTTCTCGAAGTCTCTCACTGGAAGAGCTTACACCTGGTACAACAATCTTGCTCCGAACAGCATTGGGACCTGGGGCGAGATGGTGAGCGCGTTCTACCGCAAGTATTTCTTCGTGTCTGAGCAGATAACATTATCCGACCTCGGCAGAATGTTCCAGAGGCCTAGCGAACACCCGAACGACTACGTCAAGAGATTCAGAACTCAAGCCCTCGATTGCCACGATCCGAACGTCACGGAACAACAGTTAGTGGAACTCTGCATCAACGGAATGATTCCTGTATATCGAGCCCTCTTGGAGAACCTCCGTTTCCAGACCTTCTTTGAACTCC
The DNA here is from genome assembly GCA_023529015.1 of Papaver nudicaule. Classification (NCBI taxonomy): domain Eukaryota; kingdom Viridiplantae; phylum Streptophyta; class Magnoliopsida; order Ranunculales; family Papaveraceae; genus Papaver; species Papaver nudicaule. Next base: position 11,619 of record JAJJMA010114600.1, on the reverse strand, counting down.
ATGAAGCTGCGAAGAGGTCTGCCACTACCGCACCCGCTCTGTTGGAAAGAACTAAACCCCTCAGAAGCGAAGAGACTCGTGCCACTCGTGGCGACATAAGGCTGATTAACAAACAGTACAACAACAACCTACCATCCATGGGCGCTGTTAGCGAATGAGGGAAGAGAAAAGGGGGTGCCGCAGAGGTAACGCATCCAAAATGCGCTAACTCAACTCCGGAGACCCCAAACAAGAACACGAACCAAGGAGGACAACAACAACAGGAGATGCGGAGGCCGAAAGCCAGACCAGAGGTACCAGACTACCCGTTCCCCATGGAGGAGGTACTAGATTTGCTAGACACTTGGATCCAGGACGGGGTAATCACACTCCCTTCGCCTCAATGCCCTCCTACGGCCTAAGAAGTAGCAAGCCCAAGGTATTGTCGCTATCACCAAATTACTACTCACTCCACCAGGGACTGCTTCACGCTTAAGTGGATTTTCCAAGCCAAGGTGGAGTCCGGAGAATTGCACCTAGGAAACGAAGGAGTATATCAAAATCCTCTACCTGTTCGAGCATTCATGTTCCCGGAGCAACCGGTGAATGAGAGAGTAGAGGAGATAATGTACCAGCTATGCGAAACTCTCTGTCTCTCGAAGCCACAACGGAAAGACATGTTCATGGCGCTCAACACGATGGTAGCAGGGAAACGCCTACCTTTCAAGGAGGTCAACGACCAGACGACGCCCAAACAGAAGCCACAAGCAGGAGTACAAGGCTGGGGACTCCTCACAACCACCCGTGTGTCTGATGCTGAATTCTCAAAGACGCTCATCGACCCGGGATCCCCGGTGAACATCATTTCAGTCAAGACTCTCAGAGCCGCCAACATCCCGCGAAGCAAAGCCGTCCGTGCCCCGGCCACCATCAGAGGTCCTGATGGGACCGAAGTACGGACTTACGGATGGATCGACCTCCCCGTCGAAATCGCCACGGTTCCAACCATAGCGGAGTTCCACATTGTCAAGGGAGTAGTCGAAAGCGACATGGTGCTGGGACGCCCATGGATCCACAACAATCAAGAATCACTCCCCCTGGAGTTCATGAAGCGATTCGCACAGAAAAGCAGCGAGACAGTAACCATGCCCGCAGAGTTCACAAAGACCGAAGAAAGCCCCCTCAACCAAGAAGGTACTTCGTCCACCCCTCTCGTATCTGATAACCCACATTCACTGAGTCACTGGGGACTCACCACGAGGGGAGTTACTCGAGAGAAAAACCCTGGAAAACCCACAGTAGACATCGGCACAGCTATTAGGATCTTCATCAAAGCTCTTCAGGAGTCTGGAGTTGTACATGACAAGCTACGCAATGACAAGATTCGAGGAGAAGGCAAGCTCGTCCCCTGCAACATACCACCCGAAGTCCTAGAGACCATTCCAGACTTCGGAGAATACGTGGAACTGTTCGACCTCAAGCAAGAGAAAGGAGAGGATGCAGTCACATATATGGAAAGGTTCGGCAAGAGAGTGAATGAGCTCTTTCCAGATCGTAATTCAATACATACCATACCGGCTATGGGATCGAATTCGGTCTAGCAAGGTTTTCACCGAAACCCTAAGGGAGGACGACACTGAGCCTCCTGTTTATTGTATTTTCATTCCTCCAAAGCAGCGCATCATAACGTGCAGTAGATAGGATTTCCATTTTAGCAAATAGGGTTTCCATTTTACCATAATCAATTAAGAAAGTATTTTATTTCAATATCCCTTAGAAAACATAGCCCAATTCAAAAAAAAGAAAACCTACATCCCACTCACCGTTCGAAAACTAAAAAGAAAGAAGGAACCTTGCACTTAAAAAAAAAAAAAACCTAGTCGAGAATATCACTCAATACCCTAGTAGGTCCGCCTTTGCAAGATAGCCTTAGCCGTTCCAGATCCTCTTCCTCCCTCTGCAACTCGGCCTTCAACTCTGCTACCTTCTTCTCTTTCTCTTGGAGGATCTCCAGAGACCCCTGAGCCTTAGCCCTTTCGAACCTATCTCGCAGCCAAGCCACATTGAAACCCTTAGACTCAGTTGCAGCTACAAAATCCTCCCAATCTTGGACATCAAGCGGGTCTGCGGAGTCAATGGATTGAGCAGCCATCTCAGACACCCTCGACAACAGAACGCCGACTATCGACTCGGAGAGCAATCTCTGCTCCCTCTCATGGGCAATATGGCCGAACTTCCTCCAAATACGAGTGTATAGTGTCTGGTACTTACTCGCTACTAGGAAATTGTCCACCAAGACATACCCAGGTCGAACTCGACTAACAGATGAAGGAAAAGCCACCCCAGCACCAGGATAAGAAGGCTCCACATCCGTACCACCGTCAGTCGCCTCCATAGGACCCGAAACGACTTCATCGGTAACCTTGGGAAGACTGGTACCCACGTTGTCTTCTGATGTCCGTCCCCGAAGAATGGCCGATCCTGGAATATTCGGAATAACTTCATCGAGAGATTCAGAGGTATTCGTGTCGTCTTTCAAGTCATCCCCACTCTCTAACGTTTCCACGTTCTCCGAGACAACATCAACATGACCCTCGTCCCCCTGTTCCTGTAGAGGCGGGATTATAGTTAGGCGATACTTGTTATGCGAAAATGGACCTGAAAGAGAAAAGACCAACAGACTCCAACAAGCTTCACCTGGGTGAGTGCACGATCATCAGCCTCGATAAAGAGAGGAGAAGAAGTCTCAAAGCTTGCACCAATCGGCTCGTCTACCTCCTTCCTCGCCTCAAGACTCGCACCAATCGGCTCGTCTACCTCCTTCCTCGCCTCAAGACTCGCACCAATCGGCTCGTATACCTCCTTCCTCGCCTCAAGACTCGCACCAATCGGCCCGTCCACCTCCTTCGTCGCCTCTACATCGACAACTGGGGACTCCGTGGGGCCATCACACTCCTCCGGCACTGAACCCTACAGAAACGACAAAAGAAGATCAACCAAGGAAGGGTAGATATATGTGAGGGGAGGGGTTTCTCCGAAGTGAGAGCTACTTACTCGAGATGGGAAGGAACACGAACTCGCCACAGGGGAGGAGCAATGAAACAACCCTCAGGTAATTCCATCCTGTTGCATTTGATCTTCTTCTTAGGTTGGATCAACGGAGGAAGCGCCATCTGCCACCAGGAGAAGGAATCTCGTTAACCTAGGCAGGACAAGCAAAGCATATACATGAACATTCGGAAAGGAGACAACCTGAGGTGTTAGAGCGAAAGTATGCTATATACTAAGACCTAGTCTTCTTTTCTAAAAAAATAACAACAACAACACACAACGAAAATAAGAGAGAACACTAAAACCCTCGAAAGATAACATCACCATCTGAGTGCTTAGCATGAAACATTTCTGTTCCACACTAACTAAGGGACTTTCTGTAGATGGTGAAAAATGAGAGAGGGGCAAGATTGTCAAAGCACTCTCGAAACCATGTCTTATTAAAGGCAATCGCCTATTCAGGCTCATCTCTATAGCTCAGAGTGCAACCCATTCCATGAGCCGAATAAACTCTCTATGAGCTCTCTCTTATAACTCCGGTGGGGAGGGTAACATCGTAGAGCAGTACTAATGATCTCACCAACATATTAAACCCATTGATCTGCCCAGAGTCAGGCCACTTAATGGTACACGGTGAAGAATCAACAAAGACGCATCCTCATGGATTTCCTCTTAAAAACGACTCAACATACGAGTCTTGGTGCAAACCTCGGAAAATTGAAGCCCCAGGCCGGTCCGGAGCTCTCTGAGAAGCATACACCAGCCTAAACAGGCCTAAGAGGACCTAATCCCAAGTTCAGGATGATCTAGCATACCATGGATAAACACGCCATGACCTCAAGTGTGTTGTAGCATAAGCACTCACACCACGACTAAGGCACAGGCTGCCCAAAGTCGACCTTGGCCAGATGCCAAATCCATAAACGCCACATAGCATGGCACCATAAACCATGAAGTCACCATGGATCCACGAAAATCAGCCTTGGCCAAGAGACCAAGGCCATGGCATAAAACGCCATAAACCTACTTAGTCTGGCCAAAAGGCCAAGACCATAACGAGAAGCATAACTGTCAATAGGCTGGCCTTGGCCAGAGGCCAAGGCCGTGGCGCCATAGTCCATGGCGCCACAGCAAGTGGACCTTGGCCAGAAGCCAAGGCCGTGGCGCCATAAACCCTGGCGCCACCTTAACACTACCAACGCCAAAGCGCATCCAAGCTTGGCCTTGGCGCCATAGTCCATGGCGCCACAACAGGTTGGCCTTGGCCAAAAGCCAAGGCCGTGGCGCCATAGTCCATGGCGCCACAACAGGTTGGCCTTGGCCAAAGGCCAAGGCCGTGGCGCCAAGAGACATAGCACCACACCAGCGCCAATGCGCATTCCAACACTTATGGCCTTGGCCAGACAGCCAAGGCCACTCCTATGCTCGTGTCCCAGAGGCACTGCGCTCATGTTAGTCATTAGTCGTACGACTCTACTCTACTCAACTCAACTACGCAATATCTGCGTACCACTCGCTCGAGACATCAAAACATCACACGGGGGGATAACTTTAGGGGTATTGGTCTGGCGGTCTACGACAGTTGAAAGAAACTGATGGAGATAGTGGGCAGTTACGAGAAGATGGCGCGAGTGGGCATGTTCCACACGACTCAGGCAGTTATGGAAACCAACGCATGTCCTCCACTCCTCCACTCTTCCACGACTTCCACCTTCTCTGTCGAGAGATCAGGGTGAGTTCAAACTATAAATAGAGGCTTTCTCTATTTTCCAAGGCAAAACATTTTTTTAAAACATCAGAAACGTCCAGAAACAACCAGAGCCTCAGAGAAAACACCTGAGAATCGAAACACGTTTCTAGCCTTGGAGATTTCCAGTCGACTTCACGACAGAGATCTTGAACTCTTACACCCAAAACACATCCTCAACCTGATCTCAAGTTTCTTCGCTGTTTCCCTCCCTAGACCAACCTCTGTCCTCTCTGTGACCGAAGCAAGACGGGAACGACCATCCTTGGTTTAGGCTTGTCTTGTTCGACTTTGATCTTCGAGCACTACGAAAGTACCCAGAGACGGTACATTGTTTTTGCAGGTAAAGACAGTTGACGACATGATCGTCAAGAGTAAAGAGAAGAAAACCCATGTCCAAGACTTAAAAGAAATATTCGATCATATGCGGATAACTAAATGAAGATTAACCCTGCCAAATGTGTGTTCGGAGTTACCTCGGGAAAATTCCTAGGATATGTTGTCACAAAAAATGGTGTAGAGGCAGATCAAGAAAAAATTAAAGCTATTATGGATATGCCCTCGCCGGTAACCCTGAAAGATGTTCAGCGCTTAAATGGGGTATTGGCGTCTCTTAATAGATTTATATCGTGTTTCTCCGATAAATGCAAGTTATTTTTCCAAATGTTGAAGAAAGGGGAGAAGTTCAGTTGGACAGCGGATTATGAAATTGCCTTCCAAGGAATAAAGAAGTATTTAGCCACTCTTCCAGCAATACAACCGCCAGAAAGTGGAGAAGAATTGCGAGTATATCTGGCAGCAACATCATCAGCAATTAGCGCAGTACTCGTACGGACAGCGGGGGGAGAGACGCCGATATATTATATCAGTCGAACTTTAAAACCTGCTGAGAAAAATTATACTAAGATAGAACAATTGATTTTGGCTCTGGTTTTTGCGGCAAGCAGACAACGTCCTTACTTCCATGCTCACCCCATTATTGTGTTAATTAAAACTCCTATTGAAACCATCCTTCACAGTTCACAAAGAGCAGGGCGTATCGCAAAATGAAATGCTCAAATAGATCAGTTCGGCGTCAAATACGAAATCAGAACAGCACAACGATCGCAAGTTATAGCCGACTTTCTTGCAGACTTCCCAATTGAAGAAGAAGAAGAAGAGGTGGATAATATCGCTATCATGGAAGATGATCCAGACGAAGGAGTGCCAGAGCTACTAAAAAGAGACCCAAACCAATGGGAGGTATATGTTGATGGGTCCGCCAACAGAGAGGGCAAGGGAATTGGTATTGTATTTATCTCGCCAAAAGGATCAAGGATAGTTCACTCATTAAGGTTAGAATTCCCGGCTACCAATAATGAAGCAGAATATGAAGCAGTTATTCACGCCATGAGACTCATCCTTGAGATGGATATTCACAACATACGCTTAACTAGTGATTCTCAGCTGGTCATCCGACAAATCTTGGGGAAGTATGACGCTCATGACAGTTCGTTACAGAAGTATCTCAGATTAGCTAGACAATATGCCCAGAAGATCGGCGACATCGAATTTAGGCACATAGGCAGAAAAGATAACATGCATGTGGATGCTCTGGCATTTATTTCATCCATGATGGCAGATCCAGAGGTACCCTCCATTGCAATTGAACGAATAAGGATGTCATCCATAGAAGAAAAGGGGATCAAAGAAGTATTAGCGGTTAACACAGAAGAATCGGCCGAGACAGATTGGCGCACTCCCATTAGATATTACTTAGAACATCTCACAACTCCTGGAAATAAAATCCTGGCTCACAAAATTATAAGCAGGTCGGCGAACTATGAACTAAGAGAGGGCATACTATACAGAAGATCATTTTTCGGGGCATTATTAAGGTGTGTATCAAGGGAAGAAGGAAAGAAGTTGTTGAAGGAAATTCACGAAGGAGATTGTGGAAACCATAGCGGTCAACGGGCATTGGCTCTAAAAGTAAAAATGCAAGGCTACTATTGTCCATGGATGAACAACGATTCTGCAGAATACGCAAGGCGGTGTAAGCAGTGTCAACTCTATGCAAGGACAATCAAAGAGCCGACAATTTCACTAAATTCAGTATTAAGCCCTTGGCCCTTTGACAAGTGGGGGATCGACATCATTGGGCCATTAACACCAGGTTCAGGACAAAGGAAATATATCATCGTGGCAACAGATTTTACTAAATGGTGTGAGGCCAAGGCTATTCGGCAAATGACGGGAAAAGAGGTATTCGCATTCATTTGGGAGAACATATTTTGTCGGTTCGGCGTACCAGCAAAGATCTGTACTGACAATGGAAAGGAATTAGTCGGCGAGAACATTGAAAACTTATTAGCTACATATGGCGTCAAGCTAAGAAAGTCAACTCCAATATACCCGCAGAGCAATGGGCAGGCGGAAGCCACAAATAAAACAATTGGAATGGGGTTAAAAAAGAGGGTGGAAGGACACAAGAAAGCTTGGTGCGAACACTTACACAATGTCCTGTGGTCTTATAGAACAACAGTCAGAGAAGCAACCGGGGCGTCACCTTTCTTACTTACTTTTGGTGCAGAAGCGGTGCTCCCATCAGAGGTCATATTGCCAACAATAAAACATGAGGCTTGGGAGAAGAATTTAAACACAGATTTAATTTTGGCAAAATTGGATGATTTGGAAGAACAACGACTTATCGCCCTAACTCACATGGAGAATTATCATAGGCGTTTGGCCAGGGAGTACAACAAGCGTGTCATACCAAGAGATTATCAGCCCGGCGACCTGGTACTGCGTGAGATACCGCCGTATCAACAAAAGAAAGGATGCAAGATACTGAAGCCTACATGGGAAGGTCCTTATATCATAAAACGTGCAGATGGGAGTGGAGCTTATGTGTTGATTGATGAGAATGGTAAAGAACTTGAACATCCTTGGAATGCCAAGTTTATCAAGAGATTTAATCCTTGAAGCCGCATGTAAAAATCCGAAGTCTTGGGCGGGCATAATACCCAAGAAATTTTATTAGCTTTCGTAATCAGTGGCAAATAAGATCCGGGGATGTAGGTTTGCTCTTATGCGCCGAACCCCGTTAACAAATTACTGTGTCATTAAATTTTTACGTCGACCAACACTAAAAGGTTCAATAGCCATACACTGAGGCAAAACTGCCATAAAATTTCAAGGCTCAATAGCCATACACTGAGGCAAAATTGCCATAAAATTCAAAGGCTCAATAGTCATATACTGAGGCAAAATTGCCATAAAATTCAAAGGCTCAATAGCCACCTACTGAGGCAAAATTGCCACAAAATTTCAAGCTACTGAGGCAAGATCGCCGTAAAACTTCAAAGACGAAAAATTATGCGTTGAGGCAAATTGCCAATGTCCTCTGAAATAACATAGGCTAACACAGCCAAAGATGCATAAAGGATATAGGTCATTCACTGAGGCAAAATTGCCATACACTAATACAACACATGTAAATCATTGTCAATTACTTGCAAGGTACAACAAAACATTTTGGGCTTCATTGACGATAGCTTTGATAACAGCGGGTCTGGCCATTGGAACTATAATTCCTTACGGGTTACTTGTAGATCTGTAAGTGATGGCAATAAAAATATAAAATTCCTATCAGGTAAACCACCCCACTTATAATAGATCGCCGACGGGCACAAGTAACAATGTATAATGTAAGGTTGTGATGTGGCCAGCGGAATAACTGTCAGCTTGTCATTGGGACCAAGTAGATTTGATTGTATCAGCGGTAAAAGGAAACACAGTCGCTTATAAAAGTAGAGGTATCCAAAGATGCATATTTAAAGACAAGGAAAAGTATGTTAACATCTTATAAAGGATGTCGCCGAAATAAAATAATACATGTTAACCAAAAACAGGAAAAACTAGAACACCGAATTGATAAAGCTAGAGTTGTTGGCTTGATGATGAACCATCTCTAAATTTTTGAAGCTCAGGAGGTTTCTTGGAATTGTCAACAGCCATCTCAAGATCGTCAACGAAGGTGCTATCATAACTTTCTTTACTCTTAGCAGTAACAATGCCTTTTCCTTTGTCAGTTTGGTCGGCGTTTTGGTTTCGCTCTTCATTGGCGTCCTTGCCACCATCACTATCGGCGTCTTTGCTGTCATCTTGATTGAATTCCTCGCCGGCAGGATTGACTTCCTCATCGTCTTCATCAGCATTGTCGCCGTCATCTCCACCTTCACTGCTTTCATTTTCTTCTTCTGACTCAGATCCGCTTTCCACATTTACAGTCTTATCGGCACCGCCTTCATTCTCAATGGTAGGAAGAGTATCCACTGACATGCCAGGAGGAAGGCGGTCAGGGGCATACTCCGCCGGTATCTTTATCTTATGCTTTGGGCAAAACTTGGCTAGGTACATTTGAATGGAGACAAAACAGGCCATGTTAATATTAGCAGTATACTGTTCTTCCTTTTCTTGTGCAGATTTCCTAGCAAGGTTTAACTCAGACTGGAGATGATCGCGCATATTCTGAATTTTAGCAGCCTTGGAGATTTCAGCCTCAAATTTCTCCTTGAATCCTTGGAAAGTCTAGACGTCATTCTCCAGATTAGTAATTTTGCCAGTACATTGTAGGTGTTCTGTCCTTAGCTCATGAATTTTATCCTTACACGATTGGTGGTCTTTGACTTGCTCCTCTAGTTCAGTAATCCTGGAGGTGCATCCTTCATGTTCTTTGAGGGCGGCAGACTGTTCTTCTAACTGGGATTCAAGTTTCTTGTGTTTTTCTGAAACCAAGTGAAAACAAATTAGAGCAGAGGCAGAGGCAATTATGGGAATTAGTATGCGGAGATAAAAACCCTAGGAAAACTACCTTCTAGTTCATTTACATGCATACGAATACCCTCCTGGGCAACATTTATTTGATCCAATTTACTTAAAACTTCCTGATCAGAACAAGGACCTACAACTTGTTTGATCCTGAGCCTAAGAATATTATTCTCTTCATTTAATTGTCGGGCACGATCTCCATGGAGTTGGGCGAAATCCTTATACCACTGAATTTCTTCACGAGCGGTATCTCTTTCAGCGGTCTTACAAACCAGTTGGGAGGATAAACGAGTAACGACGACCTTTTCATTCTTCAGTAGAGAGGTCACTTTCATAAGCTCCACAATAGCTTTCTCTTTAGCTTTGCGTTCCAATTCTGCTAAGCGGGAAGCGTTATCACGTTCACTCTTAATCCATTCCACGTCTGCTTGTGAAGCTTTGAGAAGGCGACCAAGATTTACATTAAGGTCAGAAACATTACGTAACTCTCGGCGGTACCACCTAACATCTTGGTCAAAATCGAATAACATATTACACTGCCTAGCGTTAGCATTAGCCGGCTTGTCAATCTCGATTTCGACACGCTTTAATCGTTTGTCATGATGTTGTTGGCGACCTTATAATAGACAAGGACTAGAGATTTGGAAGAAGAAACAACAGAATAAAAAGCTATCTTTCAAAAAACTAAGAAAAAATAACTAACCTTGGAGTTCCTTATGATCTCCTGACTCCTTATTGTAATACAGACGTAGCCGGGCAGTTTTTTTCTTCTCTTGGGTCAGCTGGTGCTCTAGTGTTGCTTTTGCTTGACGAAGGCTCTCAACCTCTTGCTTAAATTGAGCATTCAACGTAATACCGCCAATATTGCGTTGGAATTCCTGAGTAATAAAAGCGGTTAGCACATTAAGAAATACATATCAGAGCAAACAACAAAAATGTGACTGAGGCAATAGATTACCAAAACAGCACTGCAGAGCCGCTCATAAGGAGTGAGACACGGCGGCAGTAAGCTCCAAAGGCTTCAGCGCTAACCCAGGTGTACTTAGTTTGCTCATAGATTCTAAGTAAAGGGTGTTGGAACCACCTTTATCTTGAGCAACTAGTTTCGAAAAAGAATCTGCCAACTTGTTCAGCGGAGCTTGGCTTTCCATAGAGCTATTGCCAGAAGAATCCTAAGGCAGGTGGTTTAATGAAAAAAGTTGAAGCATTAGATTGCTAGCGTCATTAGTAGACGGTTTAGAAGGCGGGTCATCTACACTGCTTGGGCGGATAGGAGAATGCATAGGATTAGCAGAATTGTTTTCGTCTCCCATAAAAGCATCAGCGGTAGTTAGACCAATACTCAAAGTTTCTGGAGCATTGACACTTGGAGTTTCGGGAATTTCCTCAGCCGGATTGGCGGAGTGGTTGTGATCAATAAGCTTTGAAGATTGATTCTTAATGGTAGAATCACCGGTAGCGGCAGGCTCAGCGGCATTGTTCTGCGCTTTTGGCGGCTTCTCAGGAGCACCTTTCTTCTTGGGCTTTGATGGTTTCCCTTTGTTCTGGGAGACACTACCATCCTTCTTAGTGGCAGAAGAAGTTTTAGAGTTGGCGCTTTCGACAGGCTCTGTAGGCTCCATACCAGGAAGAGTTCTCAGCTGATTTTTGAGATGAGCAAGAGCATCTGGCTGCTTACCCTACTTACTTTTCTTTGGAGGCGGCTAAGGAAAGAAAAAGATGTCATCATCAGTTCTGCTAACAAACAGAGGAAAATATATACATATATTTTAAGACACAATCAAAGTATTTGTTACCTGAACATCGTCTCCACCTTTCCCTTTCCTTTTTTGGCCTTTAGTTTCCTTGGCGCCTCCCTTTGAAGTTTCCTTGGCGTCTTTCTTACGAAACTCAGGTTTCTTTACCCAATGACCAGTATCGCCGACAACGAATTTGCCATTTTTCTTGATATACTGATCCTCCTCAGTCCAACGGACCTTCCAGAATTCATGGTTAGCAAAGTCAGAATGCTGGGGAAGAAAATTCTTTCG